>JAMZAV010002094.1:0-126372 GCA_024449915.1 Sweltsa coloradensis
ATGTCTAGATGATAATCTTGACAGTGAATTTAGAAAGCTTATTTAGGTAAACCAATAAAAAACTTTAATAGTAACAATAGAAAAAAACAATAACAAGAAACAGAGAATTTCACAAACTTCATATATCATATTTCAAGTCCTGAAGAAGAAGATAACATGGTCTTCGAAACGTCGACAGAAAGATCTCACTACCGCAGCTACGAAACAACCGATAAATATAAAATGTCATCAACGGGTAGCGAGACATTTAAAAGTTTTATGATTTTTTGCCTTTGCTTTGTTGGAAAAATGTTTATTTTTGTAACAGATCTACATTTCCCAAGACTTTAAATCTCATCAAAAAAGTGTCTGGTGAATTTGTCAGAATAAGACTTGTGAGCATATTACAAAACATTATCCTTTAATCTTAAAAACTGTAGAAGAATTTAAAAAAAAATCTTAGCAAATGTGCTAGAATAAAAGTTTGAGATAATAGCATTTAAAGTTTATTTATGTTGTTTTTTTGGCAAATTTGAGTGTAACATAGCCTTAAGGTTCAGTTTATTCATTTTACATGAATTCAACTGGGCCTTTTATAACCTGTTAATCTAAGATTCTTTAAAATTGACTAATATTTTTATGATTCACACTCTATACAGCCCTAGATTAGGCCTAATATCAGTACTGGTAAGCCATTTTCCCATGCAAAAAATCATGCAGCGTTCAAGAAAAATTCATTTAATCCTTTTTTTTAATGCTTCGCTTCCTTGTTTAATTAATTGAGATTTAAAAAGTCATTAATTTCATTCATCAATTAATCTAGAAGTTGTAGGAATTTTGTTTGGGGCCAAAAAAACTTTGATTAACAGGCATCAAGTAGTAAAGTGGAAAGATTTTATGACAATCGGTTGAGTTTCAGATATACATATTTACACAAGTCAAAATAGGTAAAAATTAACTAAATTGTAATTAATAAAACAATTAATTAATCTCTAATCAAAAATACAACAATTATAACTGCTGGAAAAGTTAGATAATGCAGAAGACCTTGGTGTAGGGTCAATTGTTTAAAAATGCAGAGTAGTTGGCTAAAGTATGCAATAAATAAGGTATACTGTTTGACATAGTAGTAGAACGAGGTTTACAATTAATCTGGTACTCAAAAAGGAGTAGGTCTACATATAATACGCCAGTGTAGTAATCCTGGTTGTACAATCAACAAGCAGTGTAGTAATACCAGTTGTACAATTAACAAGGAAGTGTAGTAAGCCTAGTTGTTGAAACCAACAAGGCAGTGTAGTTTACCTAGTTGTACAATTAACAAGAAAGTGTAGCAAGCCCAGTTGAACAATAATTGTTCAACTGGGTTTGCTACACTGTCTTGGAAATTAATTATTAATAACGCTGTGTAGCAAGCCCAGATGAACAATTAATAACGCAGTGCAGTAATCTCAGTTGTACAATAAACAAGGCAGTGTAGTTAACCCAGTTGTACAATTAACAAGGCATATTAGTAAGTCCAGTTGTCCAATTAACAAGGCAGTGTAGTTTACCAGTTGTATTATTAATAAGGAAGTGTAGTCAACCAGTTGTACAACTAACAGGCAGTGTAGTTAACCAGTTGTATTATTAATAAGGAAGTGTAGTCAACCAAGTGGAAAGATTTTATGACAATCGGTTGAGTTTTAGGACAAATAATTAAACATAAGTCAAAATAAGTAAAAATTAACTAAATGTAATTAATAAAACATTAATTAATCTCTAATCAAAAAAAAACAATTATAACTGCTGAAAAAGTTAGATAATGCAGAAGACCTTGGTGTAGGGTCAATTGTAAAATGCAGAGTAGTTAGCTAAAGTATGGAATTAATAAGGTATACTGTTTGACATAGTAGTAGAACGAGGTTTACAATTAATCTGGTACTCAAAAAGGAGTAGGTCTACATATAATACGCCAGTGTAGTAATCCTGGTTGTACAATTAACAAAGAAGTGTAGTAATCCTAGTTGTACAATTAACAAGGAAGTGTAGTAAACCTAGTTGTTGAACCAACAAAGGCAGTGTAGTTTACCAGTTGTACTATTAATAAGGCAGTGTAGTTAATCCAGTTGTGCAAATTAACAAGGCAGTATAGTAAACCCAGTTGTCCAATTAACAAGGCAGTGTAGTTAACCCAGTTTTACAATAGGGCAATGGTCAAACTAATCTCCCACCAGAGCGCAGAACGATCGGGAAGTGACCAGCGTTGTCTTTACGTTGATAAAATAGGAAATTTAACAACATTTTGGCGGAGGTGGTCACTCCCCGATCATGCAAACCTGGCGGAGAATCGAGGCGAACTTGGTACCGCCATGTGCACAGTTCCATCAGTAAGTTCCACAGGAACCAAAATGTAAAGAGTCCTGTGGTCACTCCTCGATCATGCGATCCTGGCGGCAAATCGAGGCGAACCAGCTTGACATTGCCCTATTAACAAGTTAGTGTAGTTAAAACAGTGAACAATTAACAAGGCAGTGTAGTCAACCCAGTTGTACAACTAACAAGGCAGTGTAGTTATTCCAGTTGTCCAACTAACAAGGCAGTATAGTTAACCAGTTGTATTATTAATAAGGAAGTGTAGTCAACCCAGTTGTACAACTAACAAGGCAGTATAGTTAACCCAGTTGTACAATCAACTTAGCAGTGTAGTTAACCCAGTTGTATGATTAACAAGGCAGTATAGTTATTCCAGTTGTACAATTAACTAAGCAGTGTAGTTAACCCAGTTGTATAAAAATAAAAACATATGACTATGTAGATCACTAAATGATTAGAAAAATAAGCCTGATCATAGTCATGGGGTGTTGCGTGAACTTGGCGCTCCCCTGACTTAGGGTTGAATAAGTCCGAAGATATGGCAGCACTTAACCTGGGATTTGCGGCACTAAATAGCACTAAATGAGAACTAAATGCCCACAAAAAATTAGCCTGATCGTAGTCTTGAGAGGTGCTGCGTAAACCTGCCCGCCAACTTTTTGGTGAATAAATTCGAAGATATGGCAGCACTAAATCTGGGATTTGCGGCACTAAATATCACTAAATAAGCACTAAATAATCAAACAAAATTAGCCTGATCAGGGTCTTGAGGGGTGCCAAGTTCACGGACCTCTAATTCTGGGATAAACAGCACAAATTAGCACTGTAATACAACACTAAATATTTGTGGAGTTTGAATGAGATCGGATGATTGGAGGGTGTTGCACCCCCCACAGACATTGTTTAATAACTTCGATATTAAGACAGCACTAATTATTGGATAAACGGCACTAATAAGCACTAATTCAGCACTAAATATTTGTAGAGTTTGAATGAGATCGGATGAATGGGGGGTGCCAACTTCACGGACCTATGAGCATTAGCGTTATTAGAGTTTAGGTTTGTATGTTTTTTTAAAGTCTTTTTACACTTTGCCGTTTTTGACCGTTTTTTGCCTCTAGGCTAAAAGCTACCGATTTCGTTTTCCGGGTTGCCTTTTCTGTAATCAAGGGAAAATTAAGAATTTTTTGAGCCCTCTCTCAGCTTGTTCGGACGATTGAGCCCATCTTCTCGAAAATGGGGACGTATCTGATCGTCGTATTTGAAATGAACTTTGTTCGACTGCGATAACGCGTGTGACATACTTTAGTTGGTAAGAAAAAAGGTGCCTATAAAGAGGTAGGGGCCTATGCACTCAAAAAAACTCCTACTGAAGCGTAGCAGCTGCTCGGCTGAGCTCGGTGCGGTTGGCTTGGGCTGTCGTGGGTTCCAGGAGCTGATTGCGTTGCTAGCATGGCTATTATAATACAATAACTAGGCCTAATATAGTACAGTTAAATACCAGGTAAAAGTTCTTTAGTAGTAAATACTTAATTTATCGGAAGCCTAAGAAGGCCCTAGATGGAGAGGGACATTCCTGGCGGGCGCCAAAAGGTCTAGGCTTAAGAAACGTAGGACCAATACTATGGGTTAAATATACAAGACTAGAAATTTGATAGTAACAATAATGAATTAAATGGATCCATTAGATTTATTCACATGATTGGTTAATAGGTATAAATAGACAACAATAGAAATAAAAAAATACTCTCCTGTAAGACTCAGTAGTGATGGGTAATATACAATAATAATTTGTTCATAGGTTAGCTAGGCCTACAAAAATACATGAAATACAAAAGGGCTATGAATGATGTGAAATTTACTTACAATGGTTGCAGTTAGGTACTTACAGACGAGGCACTTATCACATGGACAGCCTAGGCTATTGCAAAACTAGTCTGGAGAATCAACACTAGATTACTCCGTCTATTCCTGTTTAACCTTCATGCCGGTTATTGGCCGAGAGAAACTAAATTTTACACTACATAAGCGTCTCGAAGACTATGAGTGAAGCTCGGACTTTTAGGCAAAAATAGAATGGCCGAACAAAACTGGACTAGAGGAACTTGCAGTGTCACTGAAGACCGTCTAATAGCGTGAAGCCTAGACTACAAAGAACCCTACGTAAAATGGCACAAGGCCCGTGCAAGAACCAGTAATGAAAGTGTACCAAACTAAATCCTACTCCTTAAAATGATTGCAAGTCATTTCCTAACCTCAACTCTAGTAAAACAAAGCAAACTCACCATGGAGGCACATGGAGGTAACAATTCAACTAGGGCCGCATTCCGATATTCGCTCCAGTCGCTACGGCCGTAGCGCCTATGGGGCGCAGTGGAGCGTATGATTATGCTCCAACATTCGGAACGGGTGTAGCGTTTAAACATGGCTGACCGTGAAATTATCAGATTGCTAATTAGAAGAATGCTTAATTAATGGTTATTCTTTGATTCTTTCATCAACAATTATTTCCAAACCTTAAACTTGGAGAACTAATGGACTACGCAGACATCCTTACAGGGTACGTGCGATTTTCAGCAGTCCGTTCGCAAATCTTCAGTGGCCGCCATCTTGATTTACCCCCACTCCACGAAACGCCCCTAGTGCCGGGCTGAAAACCTCCAGCGTTGAGGAGCCGCTGAGAATGCTCCAGTAGCGTATTTCGGAACACAAGGTGGGGCGTTTGGAGCTAATTTCGGAATGGGTGGAGCGCGGCTACTGCGCTACGTAGCGAGTATCGGAATGCGCCCTAGGATGAAAGACTTGGGCTTTAAGCTATGACTAGTTGCTTCGGCTTTCCATGTGATAAGAGACCAGCGCAAACGGCGTAATTTCCTTTTATAGTTGCCTGAAGGGACTGGTAAAATACGGTTATTATTTGAAATAATTTGAATAAACAGTTGATGTGATGAATTGTTCTCGAATGTTCTACGGAAGCAGCTGTTTACTTGGCAGAAGCTTAGAGCATGGATAGTTTCCATGCTCTAAGGGCAGAAAGCTAGTGTCGACTTAGGCCTAGATGGATTACACTTGGAGTCGATAAAGGAAGTTGGCGCGTCACGCAGTTTGGCGCGTGGTTAACAAAGGTAACTTGTTTGCTGTATTTTATTATGATTTCATTAATTATATTAGGTAAATATACATTATAGCGGACGTTAAAAAAAACTACAAAACCTTTAACGTTTCTATCAAATATAAAGGACTTTATACGGAGTTTTATTAATTGTCATCATCCATAAACAAATGTAACCTAGAAATCCTTTAACGTTCTATTTAAAATATAAAGGATTTACCCCGAAAAGGAGTTTCATTAATTGTTATTGTTATTATTCTGTTGTTTTAATAGAAAAACATAAGAATAGAATATAAAAAAAATCGCTTCGGCTGAGATTTGAAACCATCGAACCTTCGATTAAAAGTCTAGCCCGCTACCATCCTGCCAACACGGCATTACGATTGCGGGCCGCCTTGGGTGGTAGCGACGGTGGCCGCTGCAGCAGTCGGTAAGGAAGTACACCGTCCACTGTCATCCATCTAGGCCCTATCCGACTACCGGCAGAAGCGATTGGTGGCGCTCTCTTGTGGTCGAGAGAAACACTTGACTAGACGTCTCTGGTTAGGTGCTGCTCTCTGTCGAGTCGGCGGCTAACTCGTCGGTTCCGTCGATAAGAGAAGTCTACTACAGTAGCCGGATTCGTAGGCGGGAGAATTTAACATGTTACACACCCCTTTACTTCTGTAAAAAAAGAAATGCATACAATTTATTTTTTTCTTAATCATCTGGGATAGCTCGTAGATCTTGTACGTGCCATTTTCCAGCGGGTTTTCCTGTTTCGTCCTGTAATTGCATCACTACTGAAGTAAGTTTTCTAGAAATAATAAAAGGTCCAATGTATTTTGGTTGGAAATTTGGCTATTGAGCCTTTCGCTGCGTCAGAAAGTACATATTTTTTTCTGAATACGGTTTGTCCTTCTTCAAACGTTACATCTCGTCTTTTTAAGTTGTAATAGTGGGTATTCCTCTCCTGCGATTTCTTAACATTTAAATTGACCAACTCACGAATGTTTTGCATCCCACTCCACTTTTCTTCTACGGTCAGGGCTGGTTCTTGGTTTGGTAGTCCAGGACCCCTTGTATCTACATCACCTGACAGGTAGATCTCTCTTCCATAGTTGAGATAAGCTGGTGTGTATCCTGTTGACTCGTGGTTGCTCGTTCGCAGCACGTACTGTAATTGTGGCAGTAGCTGGTCCCACTTGCGGTGATTGTCCTGCACATAAATTGAAATTATATTCTCTATATCTCTATTGCTTCTTTCAGTTGGATTGCTTTGAGCATGATAATGAGGTGTATACTTTATGGTTATGTGGTATAGTTGACAGACTTCCTTAAATCTCTTGCTTATGAACTGGCTTTTCTACCATCAAACACAAAACGATATTTACCATTGTCTTTCCGCACTAGTAAAGCCGGAGAATTCCATGGACTTTTCGAGGGCTCCACTATTCCTGACGCTAGCATTTCATCTAGTTCTACGTAAAGTTTCTCCAACAAGTATGGTGAAATGGGTCGATACCGCCGCTTAATAGGTTCTGCATCGCCAGTGTGAATTTTATGACATATTAGATCAGTACGTCCTAAAGTTTCCTTAAATATTTGTGAATGTTTATTTATCAAGTTTTCCAGGAGGTTAACTTGGATCTCTGTCAGATGATCTCTAGACACAATCTATTGGGGTAGTATTCTTTGTACGAAGTACATCACGCAGTCGAGATCAAAGTTGTGCAACAGTACCTTCCGTTTGCCTCCTCGGATCTTCAGCTCGTACACGATCTCGTCCTTGAGTAGTCTTTCGGGTTCCATTCTCAATTACCAGACCTTAAAGAGTATATTGTTTAAGCACACACATTGACAAAGTCATTTCACATGGTGTTACGTAGGCATGTAAAATTTGAAAGTTTGTATGAAAAGGTTAGACCATGTGAGGTCTTCTTATTTAAGTTCAGTCCTAAAAGTTGCCTACTTTCTTGTACTTAAGGTTGCCAGGATAGCTATAATATCGGTGCGATGCAGTGTCCCAGCATTTCAGTTAGAACTCGACCCACAACTGTCATATCGGCATAATTTTTTTTTTACTCTATTCACGAAAAAATTGACTAGGACTTATGTTTTGTCGATTTTCGAAATTGAATATAATATGGTCTTATAAAAAATTGCGAACTTGGTCAATATTTTGAAAATTCCCTTTCACTTTAGAGCTTTATAAAAAAAATTACAAAAACATTTATGAAAAAGTACAAAACATAAGTTCTAATTTCAACATTTACCTAAAAATAAAAAAAAAATTATCAAAATCGTGTGGTAGTTACCGCTAAACTACTGAACTACGAATGCATGTTTTGTCACTATTTTAGGCCTTTTCAGCCCCAGCAGTGGCGCACTCTGGCGATACAAACTTTTTGAGTGACAGGGGGGTTATTTATGTTCGAAAAACGATTTCTTTGGGCCCATGAGTAAAATTGTTTAACTAATGCAAAACCACCACACAATGCATATGCCTATAAAACGTATTTGTTATAGAACACGGTAACAGTATAAGACATATTGAGATGTGTGCAAGGTTTTGCTTCAATCAACAGGTTAATATTAATTTTGTTAAGATGAGCCCAATGAGAACACGTACATAGCAAAATCATAATAGGTCATACATATCTTCGATGAAAAGCAATGCTAAAATATGGTAGTATGATTTACAATGGCCATCTGTTCATAATTAGATCACGCCGCACACATGATGTGAAAATATAGTTACTTTAAAGAATGTATCGCAATCTTTGTGAATATGGTACTAAACAAATTATTACTATTCAAAGATTCGAATTGAAAATGCCTCGTTTTGGCTCGAACCCGGATCATTTGGTTCTATAGGAGCGTTTCTTTATTAGTCTGTTGGATGAGCCACGTCACAAACAACTCGTTTTGTTATGCGCAGAGCGCAAGGCAATCTAAAAATGTAAATATTGTTCCGTGGTGGTATAATATGAAATTGTTATTATTTAATCCCAAATCCAGAAATTAAAAAAGTTCGCCCCGACGGGACTCGAACCACGGATCTCCCACATTCCAGGTGAGCGGCTTAACCCCTAGACCACCACAAAAACACAATAAAAACTTTTTTAATTTCTGGATTGTATTAAATAATAACAATTACACCTACGGCAGTGTTTCCCGATTAACCAAATCGAGAAATAATATGTAATGTTTATTTGTAACAAGTCATTTATAATCGATTTAAAGTTCCTGAGTTTTAGCCTTTGATAACGGTAACATAATATAGAAATTGTATCAACTGAGGATAGAACGCCAGTCTTCCGCTGTCTGAGCTGATGCTCCAACCAACTGAGATTTGTATATGGGGGTTATTAATTCGGTCTACTAGGTACTTCTATTTTATTATTGGTGTGTGATAGCGTTGATTTAATCAATTATCATAGACAAACAATGAAAACAGTGCGGGACTGTGTGCATACCCAGAAATAATCAAATCTGTAATAAAGGACTACATCTAGGCTATAAATTAAAATCCGTACACTGTACAAGCAGTATTCGCATTTACTTATTCACTGACCGCATTATTTCTAGATTAAGAAAAGCAATGGTCGCTGCGTCACAGATCACAGATAAATCACAGATAAACGCATTGAATCTAATAGTCCCCCCTCCCCTCGACTCGAGCTCAAATCTCGCCGATGAGACTGTCCCAAGGCCGTGCATCGCGCGTTTTTAATCACTCCCGACGTGTGTAAATGACAAATCATTGCTTACATTTTTGCGTATTTCCAATCACTCAAAAATTATTAAGTGTTTATAATTTTAGTTGTGTCATGAAATTATACATAGCAAATTCTGTAACAACAACCATAATAAGAACAACAAACTCTGTCCGTTCTGTAGTTTTCATTAGAATACATATCTATGCACGATGCAGCCTAGATTCTAGAAGAAACAGACAAAGACAACGTTAAATATTTGGATCTGAATATGAAAACTTGAAAATACAAATTTTTGACTGCTCTCTTGAACTCATTGAAATGGTGTTCCACTCCACTATACGTCATGCAGTGGCGGGTTGTGCATTGCAGGGCGTTGATTATGTACTATACAGAATTTCACTTGTTCGAGCCCTCATCACGTAATGTATATGAGAGCAAACTTTAGGCTTTTACTACATTGACCTTGTAAGTGGTGTTGTTAACCTTTGGAAATAAAGTTCCATATTATTGTCATTCTTCAAAAGTATAGTCAATTCAGATATTATTAGATAAAAATCTCTAAACGAAAATATACATTAAAAAAACGAATTCCGAAACAGAAAATGTGATGCTCCATTTCAGTAAATTTTAACCTAATTTTTTATGTAATAACGAAACATACAGGCAAACATATGCAAGGTGGCTGTCGAATTGTATAAGTGGATGTGCTTATTTACTACGGAAATTCTGGGATTAATATTTTACTCACTTTGGTTTTACCCCCCCCCCCCTGCCCCTCCCCGGTTCATACGCCTCTGTAATAGTGCGTGCAAATTTATTATGCCGAGCAATATGCAACGATGCGGTCACGGGGCAAAGTAAATTTATGTATTTATAGCGTAGAAGTTTAGATAATAATGACGTAGAATCAATTAAAATAAAGCAACACCCTCCCAACAACTTGGTTTTCAAAACACATAAAATGGAGCATCATATAAATAAATCTATGTGCTTTTTTTAGAAATCAATCCAGAAATAAAAAAATCCTTCCCAGCGGGGTACCGTACGCGGTCTCCCGATTGCCGGTCGAGTGCTTTACCCCTAAGCTACCGAGACGGTTAACTTCATAACATCCAGGTTGTTGGTACATTGTATAGATCTGAATAGATTTCTGGATTGATTTCTGTAAAATTGATTACACCTTCAGGAGTGTTTCCCAATTGAGAAATAAAAACCCTCGCTCATACCTGCGTTAGGTAATGACATTCTAAATCGTGTTTAGATGGTCAGTTCAAAAGCAGCAGAATCGTCACAGTACTGTTCCTTTCTATATTCAGATCTACAATGTACCAACAATCCAGATGTAATGAAGTAAACCGTTACGGTAGCTTAGGGGAAAAGCATTCGACCGGCAATCGGGAGACCCAGGGTTCGATTCCCCACTAGGATGGATTTTGTTATATGTGTTTACATACATTGTATTATAGATCGTTCTTTAGTTTAGTTAAATTGATATAAAACCTTGATTTCAACGACTTCCAGGTAACTTTTTCAGCTTTTTGTTTCAAATTGCACCATATCACTATTACGTGCATGTTAAATTTGAACGTTGTAGAGTGTAGACCTACCCGTCTGGTGTCGAATTAGGGTCTATTAGTTAGTTATCCGGAGAAAAAGGTCCCGATGGAGCGCTAGTGAGCAATCAGCTGTTTAGCAAGATGGCCGGGTAAAAGGGATAGCTGCCGTCCACACGCTTGGCTAACATTGCATGGACCCTAGCTTGAAACCTACTTTTCTGTTGAAAACGTCCAGTTACATAATAGAAAATGATTCAGAACTATAGGTTAATATCTTGTGGTAGTTTAAACATAATGAAAATCTGTAAAGAATAAGTGATTTCATATAGGGTACGTTTTTTACCACGTAGGCCCCTACTGCATTTCAAATTACTAGCGCCTATGATTTGTTTGCCCTAAAACAAAGAGCATCAATTACTAATCCCAGAGTATAAAATAACCTTGTAGTATAATATGCTAAAGCAAGCGTGGACTAGTAATTTGACAAAATGTTAATGGCCTAGAGCTGTGATAAACTGAGAGAACAGCGCGTGGAAAATTGACGGCCGCCTAGCTTGGTCTAGGCCTACTGCTTGCCAGTTTCAACCATCCCTAGGTGTCAAATGACTCGGCTAGAAGAAAACTACCTAATAATTTTTGTTACTAAAATATAAATTTAAAAAAAATTAACCAGTCTGTATCCCAAAACTGTAATGAGTTAACATCGATAGGTATTTGTAATCAGTTAGATAATTATTTATTAATCACTTTGGTTACATTATGTATTATGTCACTGTTTGTAGTTACTTATTAATAATACATTTACAGAACGGCTAGTAACAGTCAGTTCCCACTTCAGTGGGTAGCCATTATTAGTCCTCTGTGTTTCCATGGATTCCGCGCTACTACGACATCTCTAGCGCTAGTAGTAGTTACTGTAACTCTTGTTTAATTCTCAACAGTTGGCTAACTGCACAACAACAACAACTTGAAATCAGCTTGCTGTCAGTTCACCAGCTCGAAGTACACACTTATTACACCTTTCCCCCAAGTCTATGCATGGTATGATGATTACACAGCAACACAATCAAAACACATATGGAAGGTTACACAATTTTGAATTGTGAATATAAGCTCATACTGAAACAATACACAATAATCATACAAAGATACACAAGTGAATTTGTGCATAGAAGCTCACATAGAAAGATGTTGCTAGTAGGTACTTAGGCCTAAATTGTTCTGACCAAAAATTCAATACAATTTAAAAAAATTACTTAAATTAAATGAAACATACAATACAATAGTTCACATTTCAATCTTACAGTGACAATATAATCAATAGCATACAATAACAATACAATGATAATAATACCAGTTTAGTATTTAATGTATCATTAATTTAGCTGGTTCTCTCCTGTTGTGATGGTCGACCATCCGAGTGGGTAACAACCTCACGACTGCCAGAATTTCATGTTACGTGATGGTCTACCATTAGGAGTTGTAACTACCTCACGACTGCCTGAAGTCATGTTACATGATGGTCTACCATAAGGAGTTGTAACTACCTCCGGAGTGTATGGTTTATCAGACATAGGTCTACTTATTATACTTTCTGGGGGTCCTGCTACTGGTTCATTCATCTCTTCCCTCATCATTTCAGAATCCAACCCTGGTGTTACTGGTGCATCCTCATTTACACTTTTTCTCAAATCACGCCTATTCCTTCTAATAGTACTACCATCATTATCCTTTCGTACTACATATGATCGCGGAGTATGATATTTTTGGACTACTGTGGCTGGATTCCACACTCTATCTTCCCTTATCCTAATCCTTTCTCCTTCAAACAATGCTGGCAAGGGCCTAGAGTTTTTATCGTAATTCCTTTTTTGCATATCTTGCAAAACTTGCAGTTTGTCCCTGACCCCTGTCTGAAGCTTAGGTTCTAACAATGAACTAACAGTAGGAAGTTTTGATTTTAGTTGTCTGCTCATTAACAGTTGAGCCGGGCTACAATCTGTCCCTGTGATCGGGGTATTTCGGTATTCCAATAAGAATATATAAATTTCTAGTTTTGCATGATGAGCTTTTTTTAACATGGTTTTAGCAATCTTTACGCCATTCTCAGCCATCCCGTTAGCTTGAGGATACCTAGGACTCGAAGTTACTGTTGTAAAATTCCACTCTTCTGCAAATCTAAGAAATTCTGCACTGCTAAATGGCATATTGTCCGACATTAGACAGTCTGGAACACCTAATCTAGAGAAGATAGCTTTAAACTTTGTTATTATTTCCTTAGCAGTTTTGTTATTTAACTGTACTAACTCTAACCATTTACTATAGTAATCTTTTACAACTAAATATGAATTTCCTTTGAATTCAAGAATATCTGCCGCCAACTTTTCCCAGGGCCTATTCGGGATAGGGTGGGGCATAAGTGGTTCTTTAGCATTTTTCTTTTGAAACTTCAAACATGTCTGACATTTACTTATTTTTGTTTCTATATCTCTAGTCATCCCGGGCCAGAACAAAACTTGTCTAGCACGACTTTTGGTCTTTTCCATGCCAAAATGGCTTTCGTGCAGTAAACTTAACATGCTATCTGTTAATGTTGGAGGAACTAGTACCCGGTCTCCGATGAAAACTAGGCCATCATCCTCAGTTATAGTATCTTTGAAATCCCAAAAGTACTTTAGCTGTGATGGAACTTGGTTTTTGTGCTCTGGCCATCCTACCTGAATTAAGTTTTTTAAAAGTTGAGCAGTCTCATATTGCTCAGTCGCTACTCTAAATTCTTGTTTTTTTGAATTTGACATGGGTAAGTGTTTGGATACACTATGTACCAGTTCTTTCATTTCACAATCCTCAACACCTACATCAGGTAAACATGCCCTTGATAGGGTGTCTGCTAAATACATTTTGGACCCTGGGACGTACTGAATGTCTAGGTCGTATTTAACCAATTTTAACTGTAAACGCTGTAGTCTGGGAGAGACTTTATGTACATTTTTTGAGATTATGGATATCAGGGGCTTGTGATCAGTTTGAACGACTGTTTTTCTGCCATACATGTAATTATGGAATTTCTGTGAACCGTAAACAATTCCGAGAAGTTCCTTTTCTATTTGCGAATAATTAGCTTCTGTTTCCGTCATGCTACGTGATGCATATGCGATTGGCTTACCTTCTTGTACAAGGCAGGCTCCCAATCCACTTTGTGAGGCATCAGTCTGCAAGGTTAAGGGTTTGTTCGAGTCGTAGTATGCTAATACTGGGAAGAACACAATGCTTCCTTTACATTGGTAAAAGCCTGTATCTGCTCATGTGACCATATCCAAGGACATCTTTTTTTAAGAGCACCCTTAGGTGGGCTGTTACTGATGATAAGTTGGGGATAAACTGCCCTACATAGTTAACCATGCCCATAAATCTTTTTAACTCGGTCACATTAGTAGGGGAAGGAAATGCTGCTATTGCCTTTACTCTTTCCTCATCTGTTTTTAAACCTTGTGCTGACATGACATGTCCCATGTACCGTACTTCCTTTACTTTGTACTGAAACTTGTCAGGATTAAACCTTATGTTTGCCTCATTAGCACGTTTAAAAACTTCTAGGAGCGCTTTGTCATGTTCGCGTTCTGTTCTACCAGCTATTATGATGTCATCATATATAACCTGCACTCCTGGAATATCACCAAAAATCTCAGTATTTTTACGCTGGAATATTTCAGGGGCAGATTTAATACCGAATGGCATTCTCAGAAACTTGAATCTACCCATAGGACTATTAAAAGTACATAGGTCAGAGCTAGCTTCATCCAAACAAATCTGGTAAAACCCTTCCTTCATGTCAACAATTGAAAAGATAGTCATTCCTGATAGGTTTGCAATTACATCTTGTGCATTGGGAATTGGATAATGTTCCCTTTTTATGGCCTTGTTTAGATCTACTGGGTCAATGCATAACCTTAGATCCCCATTAGGTTTCTCAATTATTACCAAATTATTTACCCAATTTGTTGGTTTTGTCACCCTTTGTATTACCCCTTCCTTTTCTAAAGACAACAAAGTATCATTCAACTTATCTTTTAGACTAACTGGGATCCTCCTTGGAGGATGTATAACAGGGGTATGGTCCTTTTCTAAAGTCATTGTGCATCTGTTAGGCATGCATCCCAATCCCTGAAATATTTTACTGTGTGACTGTAACACACTCTCTTTAGAACCAAGTTCACTTTCTATTTCCCTGACAAAGTTTATTAAGCCTAGATTATTGCAATCTTGTAGACCTAACAATGGAGTAAACTCCTTGTCTACTACCATAAAAGTTACTGCAATTGGTCCTTTGCTAGGATCATTTTTTAAACTACACTCTAGGTTTATGATTCCTATGGGCTTTACTTTAGTATTGCCAAAGGCAACCAGAACTATTGCAGTATCTTTCAACTTCTGCGTTAAATTTAAATTTTTGACAATATTAAGTGGCATTACACTCACCTCAGCTCCAGTATCAACTTTGAAATTAATTTCGGAATCTGAAATTTTCAGATTTACCAACCATGCTCTGCCTACCTTAGGCCTATTGCCTTTCGGGCCCAGAGTGCCTACTTTCTGAATTGAGGTAACATATAGTTTGCTATTATGTTTGTTAGATTCACAAACATCAAGTTTATTTTGACTTAGTTTCACATAAAGTTCACTATTATGTTCATCTTCCGAGTTTACAACACATTCGGCTACGTAGAATTCGCTATTATGTTCATCTTCCGGGCTATCTTCAGATTTATCTTCCGGGTCTATGACACATTCAGCTACTCGTTTCTTCGTACACATCTTAGCGAAATGATTTAACTGTTCACAGTTTCTACATGTTTTTCCAAACGCTCTGCAGCTACGCGCACCGTGACGGTAACCACACTTTTTGCAGTCAAAGTCTTTGCCGCTGTCCGCCTTGTAACGCTGGAATTTATTCTGTGTTGCATCGGTCTCCATTTTCCGGTTCCCGTCTTTGGATGATCCTGGCCTAGCCTTTTGAGGCCTAGTCAACACTGTCTCTACCATCACCTTTTCGCCTAGTTCCATGGCCTGCTGTTTACTTACTTCTGCTGCTCGGCATAAATCAGCTGTTTTTTCTAGAGTGAGATCACTTATGCGAAGTAGTCTTTCACGTAAAGCTGGTCGGTGATACCCAATACTACCCTCAAAGTTAGTAATTGATTTTGTTGAGTTCCAAATTCACAGGATTTAGCTAGGATTTTAAGCCTAGTTAGAAAATGGTCAAACACTTCTGACTGTTCTTGTACACATGTAAAAAAACTTACTCTGTTCATACACAAGATTTCGTCTTGGTGTGCAGTATTCTTCGAATTTTTTCATCACTTTTGCCAGATCCTTTTTGTCTGCGTCCCTCATTTCGAACGTGTTGAAGAGTTCTAGGGCCTCATCTCCAATGAAATTGAGAAACACGGCCACTTTATCTTCTTCAGAATCATTATACCTTTTCGATGCCCTCATAAAAATATCGAACTTCTGTCGAAAACGCGTCCAATTTTCGTGGACATTTCCACTTAGGCTTAGTTCTGCCGGCTCCTTGCACTTCAGCGCCATTATTACGGAGTTTTTAGCTTAGGCCTACCTCGTGGTTTTTCTTTGTTCACTTCCGCGAACCGCTGGCCACCATGTAATGAGTTAACATCGATAGGTATTTGTAATCAGTTAGATAATTATTTATTAATCACTTTGGTTACATTATGTATTATGTCACTGTTGTAGTTACTTATTAATAATACATTTACAGAACGGCTAGTAACAGTCAGTTCCCACTTCAGTGGGGTAGCCATTATTAGTCCTCTGTGTTTCCATGGATTCCCGCGGCTACTACGACATCTCTAGCGCTAGTAGTAGTTACTGTAACTCTTGTTTAATTCTCAACAGTTGGCTAACTGCACAACAACAACAACTTGAAATCAGCTGTGCTGTCAGTTCACCAGCTCGAAGTACACACTTATTACAAAAACTATAAATTTATTTCAATAAATTGGATAGGCTCCGTCAGCTGTGTTTTGTCTAGGCGTGTTGATCTCGCATTTACAGCCAAGTCGCCTAGGGCCTAGCAGACGTGCTAAACTCTGGCTTAAATAATAATATTCTGGCCAGACTTAATTTCGTATGTAGGCCATCACACTCTTTCGAGCTTATTATATTATTTAATGAAGAGCCTCCACGAAACAATAAACATGTACCCTACTTTGACACCGCACCAAAGCAAATCTAGGCCTAAAAATCTCGCGTGAACGACTGACAAAGGCATTTAAATGTGCAAAATGAAGGGCGATGTGAGGTTAAATCCATTTTTCAAACATCTGGTGTAATCTGCTTACATATAAACACAGACATTAATCGGTAGTGTAATCGGCAAGATAAAATAATGTCCCATATATATGCTTCATTCAAGAACCTGTCAACATTCACTCCGAGACCCAAAAGTCAAGTTTAGATAATATCTTTCAGGTAGTTTTGTATGAGTAAATGGTTGAAATGGATGGAAATCTATTTGGTTACTGTATTTTATTGCTTTCTAAATTGCAATTTTGGTGAATTAAATATACAATCATAATATTTCTTAGTATTTTCGTAGACTGACGCGATACACCATGCGTTTTCCTATCAGGTGGGCGTATACCTATCCCCGATTCTCTAGTTCCTCACTCGCGCGCCAGAGAGCCATACTGTTCCTTGTTTCCTCGGATAGTAGCCCGAGTGTTAGCACACCGTGCTTGGCTGCGCGGCGCCCTGACGGGCACCTAGATAACACCAGGAAAGTATTTGAGCGAGTTTCAACTCCCTTTTTTTACCCAGAAAGAATGTGCATACCCCACTCGATTATGACAGTTTTCTATCATGTATTATGTTTCTTGACAGCTGGGTGATATTTCGAAAACACCCCAACGCTGCTAGTTTTATGAGGTGCCCGAGTGTATTAGTATAGGGCTCGGCTTGACTGCGGTTCCCTAACGAGCACCAATAATAATTGTATGTGAACAAACAACGGTCAATCGGTCATTACAAGTTTTCTGCCTAATTGACCTCAACCAATGTTCATATTATTATCTATAACTTTGCATTGTTTTAGTTTGTTTGCGACCTGAACAACCTGTGGTGTGGCTTATCCTAAGTTTCGATTAATTTGATTCATTGTTGTAGTCGAGTGTTGCTATTATAGTAACCGCAATTGACGTATTTTTTTCCCCCTTGTGTCCATATCTACTGTCTGTGTCAACTGTCGAGCGGACAATCTGTTTTATTTCCTCCTTCGAGACTATGACTCAGCGGTCTGCGCGGCATACATAAGCCAGAGAACTACACCAAAGACATCGCGAATGATTGCGCGGTGTGGAGCAGGGGAGACACCCACTCCATGACCTGCTCAATGGAAGTGCGTAACGTGTGAAGCGATGACTCAATTTGACGAGTGGAGAAGAAAGATTGACTGTTATTTTTTCTGTGTTTAGTGTTTGTATGTTTGTTTGATTCTTTGCTTTTTACCAGTCACGAATCGTGGGGAATCCCAAGCGGGGAGAATTTTGCGATAATTGTTAGATGTGCATATAAATCTATCTATATTATGTGGAAGTTATTAGGGTGTGGGACGAGTTCATAGAATACATGATTATAATATATACTATAGGATTTCACCTATGTTTATCAGTTACATGGTTTGATAATCAAGAAAGATGTATAAAATAAATAAGTTAGCGCGACGTGCGGCGCAACGTGCACTCATGTGTTGATGATTGCATCTGAACTGTTAGTAATATCATTACCAACTTGTGCAAGAATGTCAATAAAAAAACTTATCCAACGATAGCCACACCTAATTGCAAAGAATTATCATTAAAATTAATTAAGACCACGAGCAATTTTTTGAACATGCTTTTTTTTAAAGTGGTTTTTATGTAATTTAGCTCTACTCAAAAAATGAATAGATGATTTTCAGAATATGATATTTAAGCTGGGATTTTTTTTTCGAGGGGGGGGGGGGGCAAGGCACTGGTCTTTATACATAAAATGGTACTTCCGTAACTTACTCAATAATCGTCTACAATTGAATGATAAAATGAAAACTTACAAAGCAATTTAAACATACAACCCTTCGTTCAAATGCAGTTACCAGGTATCTCAAGAAGTCTTTCAGCAACGTTTTTTTACATTACATGCCGGTACGGCGGTAACTGGTACCGGGTACCTATTACGGACGTGGGTTTGAATCCATTTAGTTTTTAGTCCGGAAGTTTATGAATCTTTCTTCATTCACAGCAAACAATTGCCATTTTGGTATTTCCTGATAATGTACATGATTAGTTTTTACCTTTAATATAATATATGAGTCTGAACAAAATATGGTTTGATGTTATTAACTCAGCCACCCTACCCTCCTAGAACAGCTAACATTATAGTCCGAGAGCTCGCAACATAAAGTCTCCCTCATAGGGTACATATGGTTTGACCATTGGAATAGAAGCGGAAATTCAAGTCATTTTCAAAAATGCACGTCTTACAAGTCAACGTTGGGCGTTTACCCGTCAGACGCCCCCAAAGTGTGCCCCAAAAAGGTCAAATCTGCCCCTATTAAGTATACATGATTAAAACATAAGAAAAATTATAGAAAAAGTTATCCCCAAAAATGAATATCACTCGTAAGACGGGCTGCGATGGGCCGTTAACCCGTCAGACTCCCCAAAGTGGGCCCCAAAAAAGGTCAACTCTGCCCTCATAGGTGAACATGATTCAAACATACGTCATTTTATAGGGAAAATTACCAGAAAAAACGAATATTCACTCGTCAGACGGACTGCGTTGGGCCGTTGACCCGTCAGATGCCCCAAAGTTGCCCCCCCCCAAAAAAGGTCAAATCTGCCCCTATTAAGTATACATGATTGAAACATAAGAAAAATTATAGAAGAAGTTAGCCCAAAAATGAATATCACTCGTC
The DNA here is from genome assembly GCA_024449915.1 of Sweltsa coloradensis. NCBI lineage: Eukaryota > Metazoa > Arthropoda > Insecta > Plecoptera > Chloroperlidae > Sweltsa > Sweltsa coloradensis. Next base: position 19,678 of record JAMZAV010002094.1, read on the forward strand.
AGACGGGCTGCGATGGGCCGTTGACCCGTCAGACGCCCCCAAAGTGGGCCCCAAAAAGGTCAACTCTGCCCTCATAAGGTATACATGATTCAAACATAAGTCATTTTATAGAGCTGGTTACCAGGAAAACGAATATCACTCGTCAGACGGGCTGCGTTGGGGATTTGCCTTGTCAAACGCCCCCGAAGTGGGCCCAAAAAAAGCCAAATTTGACCTCATAAGGTATACATGATTTTAAAAAAAGGCATTTTATAGAAAAATTTACCACGGAAAAGAATACCACTCGTCAGACTGGCTCTGTGGGGTCCTTACCCGCCACCCTCTCCCGCAAAAAAATACAGTTTAAAAAATGTTTTGTCTCGAATACTTACGAAATTATGTTGGATTCAATCGGATTTGTGTGATAATATGTAGTCATGATGTTTAAGCATATTTTGGGTCATTGAGCCCTGCAACTACCACTTTTTTCATTTTTTCGGAATATCTAGATCGATGAATAAATCAGGAATACATGTTACACTTCGTCTTATGGTTATTATGAAATTAATAAAGGTTTATGAAAAGGGGTATAGGTTTAGGGTGTAAACCGTAAAGAGTTTTAATTTAATTTTTTTACAAATGAAGAGTTGTGTATAATCTACTACGTGTTACATGATACTATACGGATTCTGCCTTTTAAAGTATATCGCTTAAAACTATTGCATATTGTATAACGATACAAGAAAATCATTGACAATCAATTACTTTTATCATATAAGTAATTATATCATAGTAATCATAAGTTACGTAAATAATTAACATCATATGATAACCTATTAGGCAATAATCTTTAATATGTGTTGAATCATGTAAATAGTTTTTATAAGTTACAAACAATTGAGGGTAAGAATATATCAATTGGTATGTCTCCAGACATCAAAACTTCCATACATTCGTTATCACCGTATGTTTCAACTTTTTATCATAGTAATCTTCAGAAGTAATCATCATCATATCACAAGTAAGAATTTGTAATGTGTGAAATCATACAAGTAGTTTATATAAGTAACAAACAATTAAAGATTAGAATATATAAATTGGTTTGTTACAATTAACTTCAAATATCAAAACTTCTATCACATTCGTTATCACCGTACGCTTGTACGCTTTAACATTTTATTAGTTATCATCATCATATCATAACATACGTAATAATCTTTTACATGTGTTGAAACATGCAAATACTTTTCATAAGTTAAAGACAATTGAGGATTAGAATAAATAAATTGTTCAAAAATCAAAGCTGTAATCACATTTGACATCATGTACGCTGCTTCTGAAAACATCTATGTCATCATCCTCATCGAAATCCTCTACTTCTAAATCGCATTGCATAATCTCATCAACTGACAAAGGGTACAGATCATCCAGGAACCATCTTGGTCTGTATTTAACATCTCTATAATTATATATACATAATGGATTTTTTTTTTAAATTTCTGTCTATGGAACCAATTTAACAGCGTCATAGTTGCCTATACAATAAAACCAAGGTGGCTAAGCTCGAGAAAACCAGGCTTTGACGCAGAGCGCAGAGGTAAAATCTGGATCACTTGGAAGCTCTATCGTTGGTCCTATCGGGTTGTGCTTTTCACTAAAATGATAAGAAAGAATGTGTAATAAGGGGTATCTTAGCACATTTTTAAATATTGCTCACTTTTCTTATTAACTGACCGTAAATATGACACCAAACTGTTAATTTGTAGTAATTTACTAATTTTGTGTAGGAGACAAATATTTGAAATCTCAAAATGTGCTTAGATAGCGACACACGCTCATCCTTTCTGAACAGCCTCCCAAAAATGCAGATTTTTGGATGGAAATTTAAGGTAAAAATCGGTATGTTCTGTATGTGAAATTAGCTTGATTTGACGATCAAGCGTGTTGTTAAAAGGGCATTTATCATTGTAAAAAAAGATGGCTCGAGCTTGGCAAACAGTCTTAAGGGCAGATTGGACATCTTTGGGGGCCAACTTTGGAGGTAACCTAACAAGTCAAAGCCCCAACGCAGCTCGTCTGAGGAGTGATATTCGTTTTCCTGGTAACTTTTTCTATAAAATGACGTATGTTTGAATCATGTATACCTTATGAGGGCAGAGTTGACCTTTTTTGGGGCCCACTTTGGGGGCGTCTGACGGGTCAACGGCCCAACGCAGCTCGTCTGACGAGTGATATTCATTTTGGGCTAACTTTTCTTTAATTTTTTCTATGTTTTAATCATGTTAATAATAGGGGCAGATTTGACCTTTTTTGGGGCCCACTTTGGGGGCGTCTGACGGGTAAACGCCCCAACGTTGACTTGTAAGACGTGCATTTTTGAAAATGACTTGAATTTCCGCTTCTATTCCAATGGTCAAACCATATGTACCCTATGAGGGGAGACTTTATGTTGCGAGCTCTCGGTCTATTATCTTGATCTAACTCGTTCGACGAGTGAGCCCGAGCCGAGAAGCTGCATGTGTGAACGATCTGCGCTACGCTGACTGAGACGCGCGCTTTCGGAGCTTCTGCAGTACATGGTGTAGTCACAGCCGCACAAGGCAACAGCGACCGTGTATTGGACGGCTCATTTTCGAATATTTTGAGCGACACTTGTAAAGTCCCACCTCCAGGGCCTCTCTCAAGCTTCTCCTTCCACCAACATAGGCCACTATACCGAGGTCCTGTCCCACCTTAATTGAGCAAGTTTGAAGTTCCTCTAAAGATCGAATTTCATACCTTCAGTAAGACCGTTCCTTTCCTCTTCACCTGGGGTAGTATTCTTTGCACGAAGGACATCACGCAGTCGAGATCGAAGTTGTGCAACAGTACCTTCCGTTTAGCCTCCTCGGATCTTCAGCTCGTACACGATCTCGTCCTTGAGTAGTCTTTTGGGTTCCATTCTCAATTACCAGACCTTAAAGAGTATTATTGTTTAAGCACACACATTGACAAAGTCATTTCACATGGGTTACGTAGGCATGTAAAATTTGAAAGTTTGTATGAAAGGTTAGACCATGAGGTCTTCTAATTTAAGTTTAGTCCTAAAAGTTGCTACTTTCATGGAAAGTAGGCCTACTCCCCTTTTTCCTCCTTAAAAAACTGTAGGCACAAAACAATATATCCACCGCAAAGTTTTGACGACAAATCGATGCATAAAATGAAGATATAGGCTAGGCATAAGGTCGGATTTCTTCGTTCGTGAAGTAGGGTTATGTTCTTTCTGTCCATTGAATACGTTGGGCACTCCTATCATTCTGTTTAAAAGTAAAGTATGGGTATTATTTTTTACCATTTTAGTACGTTTGGGCACTTCTCCATCATCTCCTGTCCTCTAGCAACGTTTGGCTCCAAATTATGTGTGATTTGGGCCAGTTATGACGTAAGCAAATAGCACGTTGGGCGCCAAATTATGTGTGACATACTTTAGTTGGTAAGAAAAAAGGTGCCTTTAAAGAGGTATGCACTCAAAAAAACTCCTACTGAAGCGTAGCAGCTGCTCGGCTGAGCTCGGTGCGGTTGGCTTGGGCTGTCGTGGGTTCCAGGAGCTGATTGCGTTGCTAGCATGGCTATTATAATAGGCAGAGGATATTGTTACGGCATACCGTAAGAATTACTGGAAATTATTCTGACGGTGTGTGTTTTCATTGGTTGTCTCATCACGTGACTCATCAACAGGCGCGCCGAAAGAATAGGGTCACGTGAGATAAAAATGATACACACAAAATATTGGGCAAAAATGATACAGTGGCATTTTGATAAGTATTTATTAACTTTTTTCATTTTTTTCTTTTGGTTATAATAACTCATTATTTAGTCTTAAATATTATATTAATTATAGCTATGTTAGTAGATGGCAATAAACTTGAAATAATTAATTGAAATGTGCCTGTAAAACTTGCCAAAAAACTTTGTATACGGAGGCTTACACTTTCAATGAAATCTTTGCCACTACTCATTCAAATTTACCACTCTCTGTTTCCAATCATTGTCAATGCTGCACTTTACTAAGAAAGCACTGCAGAGTGCTGCTACCTAGAGCCATGTGGCAGGAATTGAAGCTGAAAGTTGAGGTACAAAAATGATACACTCTTTGGGGTAAAAATGATATGGTCAATGGCTGACCAAAACACATGTTAATTCAGCTCAAACAATTTTCAAGGTGAATTTAAAGACTCTTTTTGTGGATTAAATTAATTGTGAATAGTACCATTTAAATATTTTAAGCTTCTTAAGATGATGATGGCCTTATTTTGAGCTCAGGCAAAATCAAAGGTCTGCAGCCAGGTCTTGGAGGCCTAGGCCTAGGCCAGTTTCCCAGGATACAAATGGTTCCGTTCAAAAATGAAAAACAGTATGTAAAAAGGACATCGGTATGACTATTTTGTAGATTGTTAGTCAAATTATCCATGTGTGTCATTATTTTCCCTCTTCTTTATTTATTTATTTATTTATTTATTTAAGTAAGCCTTCTACAGTGTTCACTCATATGCATGTCATATAGACATGCGAGTATTTGAAGTTGTCAATGAGGAAGATCTGTACAATTGTTAAGTATTATTTACATGTGTAACGTTACAGCCCTACCCCTTGTATTTTTATATTTTTGCTGCTTATAAATCTATCTATGTATTTCATATCATGTGGAACTTTCAATATTTTCAAGGCCTTAAGTCATATTTTTCTAACAAGTGTTCAAGCCAGTGTGAATCTGCATCTAGGCATGCAAAGGCCAACCTTAGGGTTTGAAAGTGTGGAATGTGAAGTTGTGGAGCCGAGGCTCATGTTTTGGTTTCGGGTTTACCAGAGTGGCCTAGAAGTGACGTCACCCCATGCTGAATTCGGAACGTCCTGGAAAAGTGCGTTGGCTTCAGCTTTCGACGGCAGCGAGCAAGGGTTGAGGAATGCGGCAAGCATAAATGGCAACGTCGGTGACAAAATCCAACGGAAATGTGTATTTTGTTGAGTTTGTAGTCGACGAATCGCGAGCCTAGGATGACCCGCGGAAGTTTGAACCAAGAAGACTGACCAATGGCAGTGTCAGAGAGACACACGTGACCGGATGGCGAGGCCGAGAAGAAACCCCGGACGAGTGCGAGGCAGCAAGGAGCATCCACCTCGATCACAGTGGGTCACGCTTTGGAACCGGACGGTCGAGTCCGAGGGTGCACGTGTAGTGCCAGCGTGGTGACCCACCCTGCGAGAGCCATCATGGTCGTGGAGCCTCCGTCTATTACGGAGTGGCCGACTAGGGCTAGGGAGTTGGTCTTTTTCTAACTTTATTTTACTATTTGAAACTTATTCGGAAGAATCCGACGCGTTTTTGGTGACCCCTATGTAAAGGGTAACCGCCAACAGTACGTCTAACAATGACGACCCGGCGAGTGCAGGTAATTTCTAAACTACTACAGAGTTGCGGGGAGCATGAGCTCACATCAAGTTTACAGTTCCTGTCTTCGGACTGGCTTTGCGGTGTCGAGATAGGGTGCACGTGTTAGTGCCAATAAAGTACAAGACCACGTGGTTAGTCAATACCACGATGCTAGATCAAGGGCATCTCTCCCTCTACGAGAACATCTGGGGCTGTGGTAAGCGAAACTAAACATTCTGGGCGAGTAGCCGAGAAGGACGCAGTAGGACACAAGGTCCGCGTCCGCCACTGGACGCCTTCCCCGTAGGCTAGGCCTACCTACGCGCCGGAGCGCGTCGCCGTTTGCAGCCACATCATCCCCCCCCCTTCTTCACTCAAGACCAAGGAACAGGATAGGACTTTGGAGTGGGACAGAGAGGACTTGGATGAGTAGAGCATTGGTATTTTCTTGTATTTTTATTGTAACCCTTGTATCACATGTATGTACTTTGTTGCCTAAATTCGGATCCGATTGCTAACTTCATTTGAAACCTAACTTCATTGTTGTAATTTAAATTCATTGTTGAGTCAGTAAAGTCCACTAAAAGCACACAGCTTTTCACTTCGTAGTGCATGTTTGCCCCCTGTTTTCCTCAACTCATAGTGTAGTCTTTTGCAAGGACCCTCAGTCCACACCACGCCGCTTCACGGGTGGCTGACCCACTTTCAGCAGCAGTGCCCGAGGCCCCAGAACGAGCGTGGAGCGGACCAGCGACGGCGTGGCTCACCACTAGCGTGCCTGGTAAGACGGGTTCCCTACCCCCAGTGGGTAGTGTACTGGACCGTGCTGAGTTGCACTGTCGGTACACTCTGGTTGTTGTTATTGGTTTTTGGTGTTGCGTTGTTGTGTTTTCGATTTGCATTTCGTGTCTCTCGGTTTATGTTAGTCTCATCTCTCCGCGAGCTAAGCTTAGGGCAAGTTAGCGAGTCAGGCATAGGGTTAGGACGGGTGACCTTCACCTACACCACCCCCCGACCTAAAGTGACTCCAATTGGTGAGTCACGAGTGAATCACACTCTGGCGCTGGTCGGGTCTTTCGGGCAAGGTGGTGTCGGTAAAAGGTTGCGACGTGACTTCATAGGCAGGTTAGACCACGAAGGGCGTAAAGTAGCAGAGCCTAGGAGGCGTGAAGTCACACATGGTATTTACAATATTTCAAAAATTTCATTCGATAAAACAGCACAACTGGTACAAGTAAAACAGTTTACAATGTTAACAAAGTTCAATTCGATAAAAGAGTGCAATTGGTCAATTAAAATAGTTTCAATGTAGATACAATATATCAGTCATTAGATTAAAATTAAAATTAAAACTAAGATATTTGGGTTCACACTGTTGGATCAGTGGTGTAATAACAAGATTAATTGCACATTATTTATTGAAAAGCACGTATAAAACAGTTACATGATGACAAGAAAAAGCGGGCAGTTGATGAAGTGACGCCTTGCAAGAAGAGTGTCGCCAACCTTAGCATATAAAATATATTTAGGCTACAAAATACAAATACTATACATGGCTGCCAACATACTAGGACTTAGGTTATACATCATGGATTCCAACACCCTCACTTAAACTAAGTACTGGTATTATGGACCATACATTGATTAAAGTATGAGACATACACAAAAATCAAATAATACCTAAACCCTTCAAACAGAATTCATGTTTGTCCTTCGGCAGAGCCTTGGTGAAAACATCGGCCAACATTTCCTGACCGGGTAGGTGAGACACCTTTACCATACCTAACTTAACCCAAGTGCGAATTTGGTGATAGTATCTATATGCTTTGTTTTATCATGAAAGATTTCATTTTGGCATAGTTTCCCTGCACCCTGATTGTCATTGAAAATTTCAATTGTTTTGAAATCTTTGAAAACCTCAGACAATAAGCCTATTATGTAAATAGATTCTTTACCACATTCGCTTATGGCAACATATTCAGCAAATGTTGTGCTGTCGGCTAGAGTTTTTGTTTTTTGCTTTCTAGATCTCCAGCTAATAGTAGTTCCTGCAAACTTAAAAACATATCCACTATCCAGTATAGGATCTTCTGTCTATGATACAATTAGCATAGTCTGCATCTGCATAAGCAGTAATTACTCCATTATCTTTATGAAAATTGAGTCCAACATTGAATGTTCCCTTTAAGTATCTTACTACTCTTTTTACAGCCTTATAGTGTTCCTCATCATGACATGTATTAAATTGACTGAGGTAGCTTACAGCGTGGCTGATATCTGGCCTTGTGCCTATAGCTAAATACATCAGGCTACCAACTAATTGCTGATACAGGGAATCTTTGACATCAGACTTTTCAGCAATATTTAGCTTATTGCCAACAACAAGAGGCACATGTACAGGTTTACATTCATTTAAGTTATATCTTGTTACAATATCCCTAGCATAGTTTTCCTGATCTAACTTAATAGTACCCTCTTTTCTATTTCTCGTTACTCTCATTCCAAGACATTCCTTGACAGGACCAAGGTCTTTTGCCTTGAACGATGCTAAAATTGCACTCTTAAACTCACAAGTGGCATCCTTTGAGTTAGAGAAAATATAAAAATCATCTACATGCAGTGCAATAGCAATGAAATTACCATTATTCCTTTTGGTGTATACACAAGGGTCATGCTTACTTTTAGTGAAACCATTACTATCAAGGAAACAACTTATCTTATCGTTCCAAGACCTAGCTGACTGTTTCAAACCATATAAGGCCCTATGCAGCTTACAAACAGATGTTCATCTCCCTTGTTTACAAACCCTCGGGTTGTTCCATATAAATATTTTCATTTAAATCTCCATTGAGAAATGCTGTAGTTATATCAATGTGATCTATATCTAGGTCAAGCTGAACAGCAAACTCCAATAAAATTCTAATAGACGATAACTTAACAACAGGCGAGTAAGTTTGATCATAGTCTTTCCCCTGGCATTTGGGTAAGCCCTTTGCCACAAGCCTGGCCTTATACCTTGGAGTCTCTTGTGAACCTTGTTTTAGTTTGAATACCCATTTACACTTAACAACATTTACATTTGGAGGTATAATTACCAACTCCCAAGTTTTGTTTTCGTGAAGCGCATCTAACTCCTCTTTCATAGCTTTGTCCACAGCTTTTATCACCCCGTGACTTTAGTTCTTTGAAGCTCTTAGGGTCATTAGGTCCTACAACCAGAAAAGAGTACTCATAATTAGGGTCCCTATTGGCCTTGCGTTCCCTAGCAGGGTAACGCCCCCCTATGAGATTTTGGTCAGGATTATCAAACCCTTGGAATTCTTGACCGTGCAGCCTCTCATCACCTGAGCCCTCACTTTCACTAGTACTCACTGACGAGGTGCTGACGTCTCCCTCACTGAACTCTAGTTCACTTTGGGATCCCTCACTATCACCATGGCCTACTACAACTGGAGCATGCTGTATTTGGAGCTCCATGTTGTCCTCTGGCTTATCCGCGGTGATAGGCTCAGGTTGTGCTAGGCTGCTGTCAACAGTTGATTCAAAGAATTCAACATCTCTAGCAGTTACAATTTTGTATGGGTTATCTGGGCTAATAAGCCTATAGGCCTTGGTGTTTGGGTCATAACCTACAAAGATCATTTCCTTAGATTTCTTATCAAGCTTTGTTCGGAGTTGTTTGCGAACATGCATCTGAGCTCTGCATCCAAAAATCTTTAGATGGGACACGTCAACCTGATCTCCCGTCCAAGCCCCCTCAGGGGTTGCCCCCTGTACTGCCTTGGTGGGTGACAAGTTTTTAAGATAGATAGCAGTGTTCATAGCCTCAGCCCAATATTTTTTAGAGAGTTTTGCCTCAAACAGCATGCACCTAGTGCGCTCTCCATTAGACCGATTACATCTTTCCGCAACACCATTTAGCTGAGGAGTATATCTAACTGTTCTTTGGATTTTGATACCACAATCAACAAGAAATTTTTCAAATTCATTTGAAATATATTCCCCGCCACCATCTGACCTTAACATTTGATAGTTTTTCCTGTCTGATTTTCCACCATCACTTTGAATTCTTTAAATTTAGAAAAAGTTTGGTCCTTAGTTTTTTAACATGTAACCAAAAGTTTTCCGTGAAAAATCATCCACAAATATCAAGCAATATCTAGCCCCACCCCAGGATGTTTCTTCCATAGGACCCATTACATCAGAATGGACTATCTCAAGGATTTCCTTAGCCCGTTTACCCTTTTTGCGAAAAGGAGCAATTGTTTGTTTTCCTTCTAGACAGGTAACACATTGCTTCTTTTCACATTGCTCAAATTCCAAAACCTGTGACAAGCCCATTCCGAAGTTGGTTCATACCTTTCCTACTAAGATGGCCTAACCTTTTGTGCCACAATTCATGTTTGGAGATGGAGACTGCAGCAAGAGCCCTCACTGGCTGTTTACACAAGTCCAGCATGTACAAACCTTCATCATTTTTGGTACCTGAAAAACTCTACAGTACCCTTAACCTCAAAATCTGACATATGATAAACTTTACAAGATATGTTATCAAATACAGGTATAAAACCATTGTTTGTCATCTTATTAACAGAGAGAAGGTTAGTTGAGAGTTCAGGTGTACATAATACATTGTTAGCTACTTTAAAAGACTTACCATCATCACCCATCATATTTAATTCAACCTTACCTATACCTACACATTTCATTTTACTGTCATTTGCCATAGCAATGGCAGCATCAGTGGGTTTGTAGTTCAAACATTTCATCTTTGTCCCTAGCCATATGACTTGTTTGCACCTGAGTCAATGCTCCATCCAGATGATCCAGACTTGGACACCTGGGTTGTCATCGCCTTTGGCTCGGTAGTGGTCACTTCTAGGGCTCGCGTCAGGAGGGTTTTGTTGTTAGAGTACTTGTTAGTTGAACTCTTGTTGCCCCCGGACGACTCTTTGTTGTAGGATGATGAGTTCTGCTGTGATGTTCCCTTCTTGTTTTGTTTTGGAAGAGGACAATCCGGACTCTTGTGGCCTGGCCCGTCACAGTTGTAGCAGACGATCGGTTTGTTTTCTTTCTTTTTTCTTTGAGGTCTTCTTCTTCAAGAGTAGCGCCGCCTCGGAACTAGAAGGTTCTCCCCGGACGCGCCGTCTCTCTGCCTCGCCGAGTAGGCCTCCTTAACCTCATTTGAGGTTAGCTTCTCGCCTTGCTTGAGGTGCCGGTGAAGCGACGAACTAATTCCTCGTATTCTTTGGATACGCCGTTGCACATGGCAAAAGCGACCCACTCATCATCGAGCGTTTTTTCCCAAATCGGTCAACCTTTGAGCTGTAGACAAGATGTCTGTTATGTAATCTGTCACATTAGAAAAACTTCCTTGTTGAGTATTAAAGATTTTTCTAGTTAGCTCAAATGTGGTGGCCATGCTGCATCCCTCAAACGCATTTTTCAGGCTGTCCCAGGCATCCTTGGCGGTTTTTGCCGCTTGGACGTGCACATAACATTGGGGTTTGATCGAGAGGCATATTTTGGCCAATGCCCTCTCATCTTTGCTCTTGTTTGTTGAGTTTAAGCTTATCGTTCCGTCCACATGACCGTAGAGCCCTTCTAACATCAGACTCATTCTCATAGCAAATTTCCAGCTTCCATAGTTTGATTGCCCATCTAGCTTCTCAATATTAGGAGCAGACGTAGATGACATGATCACTGTTGGAGCTGGGTCCTCAGAGTCCGACATTTTCTTTAGGCCTAGGCCTAGGCTTACGTAGCTTCAGGAACACGATAGGCCTAGCCTACCACTTACTTGCAATCACTGTCTGACATTGAGTAGAGTTTATTAGTTTCTCTTACCTCAATTTTTAAGTCCTGGGCACCATAACCTGTTGGAGCAGTGGTGTAATAACAAGATTAATTGCACATTATTTATTGAAAAGCACGTATAAAACAGTTACATGATGACAAGAAAAAGCGGGCAGTTGATGAAGTGACGCCTTGCAAGAAGAGTGTCGCCAACCTTAGCATATAAAAATATTTAGACTACAAAATACAAATACTATACATGGCTGCCAACATACTAGGACTTAGGTTATAGATCATGGATTCCAACACACACAACATATGTACTGATACTATAGTTAGCTTAAGCTAGTCCTATACAATACAAGTCTCAAAATATTCACTTACTGAATAAAAGCTGTGTTCCAAAAGGAATGACTTAATCCTAGCCTTAAACTCCTTCCTAGAGCTTGTAACACCAACATTCCGTAATTCTTCAGGCAATTTGTTATATACTTTAATTCCCATGTTCACGGGATCATTATCCAGCAGCTTCAATCTATGGCTAGTCTGGTACAATTTTTCCTTCCCTCTCGTGTTTATATTATGGACATTTGCATTCAATTGAAATAAGTTAGGAAATTTATTTACAAACATGATAACCCCAAGCAGATACAGACAAGCTACAGTTAATATATTTGCATTCTTAAAAGCCTGTCTGCATGATTCTCTAGAGCCTAAATGGAGCATATACCGCAATGCTCTCTTCTGAAGGCAAAAAATCTTACTTACACTCGTTGAGTTCCCCAAAACAATATCCCATAGTTTATCAGAGACTGAGTGTTGGCATGAAAAACTTTTTTCCTTGTATCCAAATTACTTTGGGTGGACAAGGCTCTCATTGTAAAACAAGAAGAGCTCCGTCCTTGCCCAGGTCTTCAATATGAGATGACCACTTTAGTTTAAAATCCAGTTTAAGGCCTAGGAATTTGGCTACCGCCACTATATCAATTGATAAGTTGTTATGCTCTACTGTTAAATGTGGATGTTGACCCGTAGCTTGGTAGGTAATTATTTGGGTTTTTGAACAGTTTAGCTTCAATTTGTTAGCCTTGAACCATGCTTCTAATTCTCTAAGAATAACTCCCAATTTGTAAATTAACTCGTCTATGCTCTGTGCCGTAATTATCACGGTAGTATCATCTGCGAAAAGAATTGCTTTGCATAGACGCGCTAAATAAGGTGGTAAATCGTTGATATAAAGCTAAAGAAAACTGGACCAATATTAGAACCCTGCGGAACCCCACTATTAACCTGTTTCCAACCTGATGAACACTCAACACCATTGCTGTTAATGTCTACGCGTTGTCTTAACCTTAGCTATGTTTTTAAGGGCTTAAAACACAGTGTATCATTTTTATAAACACACGTGTATCATTTTTGCCCAAAGTGCTGGGTAAAAATGATACGCACATTTAATTTATTTAAATATGTAAATGGCTATAAAAAATGAAAATAAACTGTCCGGTTGAATTTAGAATCAAATTTCCATGTCATAAGAATATACATTTTTATCATAAGCAGATCTAATTAAGCTGCACATAGCAAAGTGTAGTTTTCTGTATCATTTTTACCTCGCTTGACCCTAGAGTATAGTAATTCTTACGGTCTATGCCTACTTTAACCATGCACTAGGCAGGCCTAGGCTAGGCCTAACGTCGCTATTTTTTTTTTCTTAAGTACCCACAAAACCTTTAACGTCGCTATTTTGACTAAAGTACCTACAAAACCTTTAACGTTGCTATTTTTAAATCTAAAGTAGGCCTACCTACAAAACCTTTAACGTCGCTATTTTAAATCTTAAAGTAGGCCTAGCCCTACCTACTGATCAAAAAACTGGGCATACCAAACGAAAAAGTTCGCTCCATGCCGTAAGAATAGTGTAGTAAAAGAATATCCACTCCGATTATAATACAATAACTAGGCCTAATATAGTACAGTTAAATACCAGGTAAAAGTTCTTTAGTAGTAAATACTTAAATTATCGGAAGCCTAAGAAGGCCCTAGATGGAGAGGGACATTCCTGGCGGGCGCCAAAAGGTCTAGGCTTAAGAAACGTAGGACCAATACTATGGGTTAAATATACAAGACTAGAAATTTGATAGTAACAATAATGAATTAAATGGATCCATTAGATTTATTCACATGATTGGTTAATAGGTATAAATATTATGCAACAATAGAAATAAAAAAAATACTCTCCTGTAAGACTCAGTAGTGATGGGTAATATACAATAATAATATGTTCATAGGTTAGCTAGGCCTACAAAAATACATGAAATACAAAAGGGCTATGAATGATGTGAAATTTACTTACAATGGTTGCAGTTAGGTACTTACAGACGAGGCACTTATCACATGGACAGCCTAGGCTATTGCAAAACTAGTCTGGAGAATCAACGCTAGATTACTCCGTCTATTCCTGTTTAACCTTCATGCCGGTTATTGGCCGAGAGAAACTAAATTTTACTCTACATAAGCGTCTCGAAGACTATGAGTGAAGCTCGGACTTTTAGGCAAAAATAGAATGGCCGAACGAAACTGGACTAGAGGAACTTACAGTGTCACTGAAGACCGTCTAATAGCGTGAAGCCTAGACTACAAAGAACCCTACGTAAAATGGCACAAGGCCCGTGCAAGAACCAGTAATGAAAGTGTACCAAACTAATGGCGTATTCCATTGGCCGCACTGAGTGCGCATGCAGTTCGCACTGAAAAGTCACGGTGACGTCATTGCACTCGCCGAGTGCTGCACTAGTGCATTCTCCAATGGAATACAGAATTATCAAAAATAGTGCAAACATGGCGTCCTTTTCAGACGCTGATCAGCTGAAGGAAGTAAATAAAAGTGACAATAAAATACCTTATCAAAGCATGGACTTAGAATAGTAACTGGATCAAAGGGCCCGACAACAAGAACTTTATTCAAAACGAAAACGATTTTTAAACAAATTATTAGACGCCTTACTTCGGCATAATCATGATTCTTGGCTACACGGAGTAGCTATAAGCCTAGGCCCTAGCTCTAGGCCTAGCCAAAGCCAAGGTTCTAGCTCTAGGCCTAGCCTAGGCCCTAGCTCTAGGCCTAGCCTTTGGGCTTATAATGGTGCGTTATAAACCCAAAGCCCTAGCTCTAGGCCTAGTCCTATCAATAACATACATACATACTCGTCAGAATAGCTGCTAATTAAACGACATCGTAAATTATGAAACTCTATACCTATTATTGTATTGTTCACTTCGTTTGAGTTTAGCATATTATAATAACTAATCTTCTTCATTGCTGCTGTCTGACGTTTCCATATCTCCAACAACAAAAACAAATGTCCCGCGTCAAATATTGCACTCGATTTGTCGCACTCACTACGTATATCACAGCCCTCAATCCGAATTGACTCAAGTCGGTTCGAGTTCAATTCGGTTTGAGTCTCTTGATATACACACTCGATTCGCATTGAAGTCAATCCACTTTCCAAAGTGGACTGACATGAGTAAATTGCTTGATATACAGTTCAATACGCATTCAATACGGATTGAAAACTGCCTTAGAGATTTAGATTTCAGTGAATACCATTATTAGGCAGGCGGTGTTTATTACATGTTTACGCATGTTTACAATAAAATGGCGTCTTGGAGGCTTTAATGTAGACATTAGGCTTTATATTTACGTAGCTGTAGGTAGAGATACAAGTACTAATGGCGTATTCCATTGGTATGCACTCAGTGCGCATTCGACGAGTGCAAATACGTCATAGCACTCGCCCGGTGCGAAGCAGTGCGCCTGTCAGTGCAGTTCCCAATGGAACACAAAAATGTGCAAATCGTGCAAACATGGCGTCCTTTCCAGACGCTGATCAGCTGATGGGAGTAAATAAAAGTGACAATAATGAATAAAATACCTTATCAAAGCATGGACGTAGAATAGTAACTGGATCAAAGGGCCCGACAACAACAACTTTATTCAAAACTAAAATGATAACAAAACAAATTATTAGTCCTAGGCCTTACTTCGGCATAATCATGATTCTTGGCTACCATTATAAACCCAAAGGCTAGGACCTAGAGCTAGGGCCTAGCCCCTGGGCTTATAATGGTGCGTTATACCCAAAGCTCTACCTCTAGGCCTAGTCCTATACATACATAATACTCATTGTCTGAATAGCTGCTAATTAACGGCATCGTAAATTATGAAACCCTATAAAATTGTATTGTTCACTTCGTTTGAGTTTAGCATTATTATCTTCTTCATTGCTGCTGTCTGACGTTTCCATATCTCCAACAACAAAAACAAATGTCCCGCGTCAAATTGTTGCACTCGATTTGTCGCACTGACCCTTGAAGCCAGTGCGCCTCAGTGCGGGTTTTATGCACTCGCCGAGTGCAGTGCGTCCAATGGAACACGCGAAAGTTCACGTAATGCGAACTCAAATTCCCAATGGAACATGACAATCGCACTCAGTGGGCACTAGTGCGGCCAATGGAATACGCCATAAATCCTACTCCTTAAAATGATTGCAAGTCATTTCCTAACCTCAACTCTAGTAAAACAAAGCAAACTCACCATGGAGGCACATGGAGGTAACAATTCAACTAGGATGAAAGACGGGCTTTAAGCTATGACTAGTTGCTTCGGCTTTCCATGTGATAAGAGACCAGAGCAAACGGCGTAATTTCCTTTTATAGTTGCCTGAAGGGACTGGTAAAATACGGTTATTATTTGAAATAATTTGAATAAACAGTTGATGTGATGAATTGTTCTCGAATGTTCTACGGAAGCAGCGGGTTTACTTGGCAGAAGCGATTGGTGGCGCTTCTTGTGGTCGAGAGAAACACTTTGACTAGACGTCTCTGTAATATGACTCCGGGCCGACTTGGCTAACCTTTTCCCTCTCTGCCCTAAGGTGGCGCGCGCACCATGCAAACCCCGTCTCAGTATGCGCGCGCATCACATAATGTCTGCCGCCAGTTCAAAGAAATAGTTAACCTTATTGACTGAGGAAAAAAAATAAAAAACCTTCACACCTTAACGTTTCTAATTAAAATATAAATTACTTTTCCCCGGAAAGGAGTTCTATCAACTATTATTTAAAAAATAAACAAAAAAATACCTTCTAAATCTTTAACATTTCTATTAAAAAAAAAAAAACATTTTTTGGGGGTTTGAACCAGCGCAGAGCGAACCCAACCTTAGCAATCCCATCTGCTCCCACCTGCTACGGCGCACTGTGTACGTTGTCCGCCTATAAAGTATATAGGGGCATCGCAAGCGAGCCGTAGCGCGCGGTGGGGGAAGGTTAGCAAAGTCGGCCCTTTTAGATTCAACCACGTCTCTGGTTAGGTGTGCTCTCTGTCGAGTCGGCGGCGAACCCGTCGGTTCCGTCGATAAGAGAAGTCTACTACAGTAGCCGGATCGTAGGCGGGAGAATTTAACATGTCACACGCGTAATCGCAAGATAGCCTCGTTTGTAATTGTGCAAGAGAGGCACAAGTAACTGGTCGAGTGAGTGACGTAGAACTCGATACACTTACAAAAACGCACTGCAGAGTGTGTACAGTACGACGACGTGCATTAAATGGTAGAATTACGGTCTGATTGAGGAATAATGCAACTTATATTAACAATACAGATGCCGAGTTGTAGGGCCCTGGATCCCTGGGTACGACCAAGGAACGATGAGTCTTGACACCTAAGGTGGTCAGAGAAGCCCTGAGGTCCCACGCCCCTAGGATATAGCCTTGGTGATCGAGTAGGCAGCAACAACCAATAGCCTACCTACGTTTCTCGATTTGGATGGTCGGGAAACACTCCCGTAGGTGGAATTGTTAATATTTAATACAATCCAGAAATTGAAACCACATCACACACACAGAAACCCCGATCGGGATGGATTTTTTAACTTCTGGATTGTATTAAATATTAACCAATACGTTTGTTAACACAGTACCGGTATGTCACAAAATTTGTGAAAAGCACAAGCATTCCGAACACGTGTACTTACGTTCAGAATCTGTAATTTCCTGTATCAGGAAGTGCGTATAACATTTTGCACTATAGTTGTGTTTGAGAAGACACCTTGATCGCACTATTATAGAATTGTGAGCGTTTTGTACCAATTGATATTTTAAAATATAATCATGATAGAGGTAGGTGAAAATAGCATTTTCAAGTGTCGTGTTATAGCTTTTTGTAACATCAATTTTTTTGGCCACCTTAAAAAAACTTGTGTATGAAGATTTTTCACATTATTTAGAAATTATGTCATCGACGTCGAATCAATATCAATGCATAAAAATGTGTATATAAACAAACTTCCCCTACTATGGAAAATAAAATAAAATGGGACTGGAAAACCTTAGTTTTTAGTGAAAAAATAGCGCTTTATAGCATCTATTCACAAAACGCTATTTTCACGTACCTCTAATCATGATAGATGTTTTTTTTTTCCTGCAAGAATTAAATAAGTCTTACGAAGTCAAATGATACCTCATTGTATTAGTAGGTATACATTTTGCAATGATGGAGAATGCGATTTAATTTGCGACATTAGTTTGCGACAATGTTGATTATTGTGCGTTCTTAGTTGGCAGATTTTCGGATTTAGACTGATTTTATCATTAGTTTTAACAACATACTCGACAACGATGATATGATTTTGATCTGGCGATATTATTTGGCATCTACTCTACTTTTACTTTTAGAACAGGCAGATAGCCGCGGACCCCCGGACGGAATTTTAAGTCTATATTATAATATAGATATAATTTTTAGGCCTAGAATTTGAGAGAACCTGTGTTAAACTTTGATAGCCTTTATGATCTCTGTGCATTACAACGCAGGTTTTGTTACGTATTCTTAAACATAATTCGTCCTACGTAAGAATGCAGGTGGCTCGAAATTGTTTTCCCAACATAACAACGTTGTAAGCTCTATTGATCTTGCACACGGAGGAAGTCTGTGATCTAGCAGTGATAATTTTTGCTTGTGTTGGTAAAAGATATTTTTCTTTCGTACACAATAAAGACGACATTCCATTTACCGCGCATTCACTCTACCTACCCTACCAAGCATCTACATTCTTTCGTTGGAGCAAGTATACTTTTACATTCCATAGCATATGATCTTATTCACATATTATTTTAGTTAGTAGTTTTTGTTTATAGATAATAATAGATAATTTATTGGCTTTTTGTTACATGTAGTACTGTCAAGGCCAAGGGGTGTAAACTACTTCAAACCTTTGAAGATACATATTTTCAATATAGAATTTGCATATCAACTCATTTTTCTAGATTTGCATAATAATATTTGCATGTCAACTTTAATTATAATTGGTAATTAATATTCCACTGCCGTCTAATTTCATTAATTTAATAAAGTATAAGTATCATTTCACTTGGTAGCCAATATTAATTCTAATTAATATTGATTTAGTTAGGAACATCTTCACAACTGGAGATTTTTCTAGATGCATCGAAGGCTAGGTTCAAGGTTTTAAAAGCCAGGTTGAAGCTTATTTTGCTGGGGAAAACAGTCGACCAAGCACGTAGTTCACCAGAGATAATGTTTCATAGAAACGAGTGAAAAGGCGAGATGCTCGCTGGAGACAGTTGTCTGAGTCTAGATAAAGGACTTGCCATGTAGCTAGGCTGGCTTGGAGACGTTCAGTCCAGGAGATTAGTTCAGTCAAGCGCAGTGTTGGCCTATTTTGCTGATTTAATCTCACTTCGTGGTATTGCAATGCGATGCAGGTTGGAGCTAGTTTTAGACCTATAATAAGGGTCGAGTTAACTTGATTCCTACACAAAGGGCATAAGTCCACGCATTTTTCTTATGGTTGAGGGATCTCAAGTTGAGTAGGACAGGGTATTTAATTGGCCAGTTCCGTGGAACCTGAGGGGCGATGACTGTGTTCATGAGGGACCAGGCTTGGATTTTCGAAGGAGGCGAGGCCATCTCAAGTCAGTGGTGGTTGTATGGAGTCCTTGGGTGGACGTATTCGGTGTGTTGGACCCGAGGGTCGTATAAAGTCGAACATGGAGGCTCTGGCGAGTGTCATCTTGCAGAGTATGCGGTCGCGTTGGTAACATTTTATAGGGGCTACATTCGGAGTAGTTACCGAACCGGTATTTACGGAAGGTCGGGTGATTTAGTGTGAGAGAGTCTAAGAGAGGATTTATGCAAATTGTGTCAGTTTTTTAACGTTAATAACTCGTGAAAGTGTCACTGCTACATCTGTTTCATGTACGGTGAAAAGTAAAATTGTATCAGTTTTTACGTCGATAGTTGTCAAAGTGTCACTGTTACATCTGTTTCATGTACGGTGAAAATAAATTAATTGTTATTTTCCTTTTTTAACGTTTATTGCCAACGGCAATCAAACCAAACGTTACTGTCACAACCATTTAGAGTGCAGTACAATAATTGTATCGTTATCTTAACCAACACGCGTCCACGGACAGCAACAAAATTTATCATCGTTTATAAAACCGTCAATAATAAAAGAACAATTGAATCTTCAACGTCATCTACACATTAAATAGGCAAGTATAACGCCATTTAATGTGAATAATAAATTGAACTACGAGATACTCGTCTAAAGGGGGACCAATCGTGTGAGCAGAGTGGGATCCTGACAGCCCAGGATCGACGCCAGTATACCTGCGTACACCAAAGCCCTCCCATACCAGCTTCGTACCGCATCAAGACAACAATATATCCCTTGTGCATCAAGATAGTGATTTCAATAGTGAATTGTGCGTCTAAAAATCATCTAATTACATCATCTCATCGTAAAATCAACGACAATAAACGGATTATACATACAACGGCAGAAGGATAAGTACCTGTCATAAGACAGTTTTCTTTTTAATTATCAGTTGTTTATTTGTATTTAAAGGAATTATCATAACATGTCATAAATGTCTGTCTAGTTTTAATCGCAACAGATAGGAATAACGAGCTCGTAGATAGGTAGGTAGGAAATGTACCTATTTGTATCACCATTTACAAATGTTCAATAGTGAACCAGGCATGTTCAACTTACTAATGCAGTATCTTTGTAGTTTGGCATTCCCAACAATCCCATTCACTCATACCTAGGCTATAGGCATTGTTGCCGGCGCGCGCAGACGCTGAGGCGTCAAGGGACAACTCCCATCCACGGGACAGTTTAAGGTAGGAGCTGGAGTAGAGTTTTAGTGTGATTTCCATTTAATTGCTAATTTAGTGTGAGGTTCATTTGTTAATTTTAATTCTATTTTATCTTGTGCGAACTAATGAGCTAGTATAATTACTAGGTAGTTTTTGGGGGAATATTCCTAGCCGGGCAAGCAGAATAATTTCCCGTAGCCATCACAGTACATATAGCGTTTGACAATAATCAATATATATTGTGTTACCTTTGTTTTTAGCCAGAAGTATGTTTGGCCGTAGTCTAAACCTTATAATTAATTTAATATAATGTGTACATGAAAATATATATCAAAGTGCTAATTATATACTTAATTAATTCTAAATAGTTCAGGTTTGTGCTAGTTTATGAACCTATGGAGAAAGGTAAGAGGTAAGTAAAATTATAGTACACAATATAATAATAACAATTAATGAATAGGAAATAATACTTAGTTTAAATATTTTGTGTTTGTAGTTTTACCATGCTCATTTATGTAGGTATTAGTATTGATCTTTAATTAGAAAATCTGCGAGTTTTTTTTTGAATATGTTTGTAGAGTTTGATGTTTTTTTTTTCTGGAAGCTTATTGTATTTTTGAATTTTTATGTATTTTGAGTTTAATTGTCCCTGTTTTGTTTTATAGTGATTTTGTTCTAGTTCGGTGTTGTGTCGTGTCATGTGTTGGTGTGTTTGGTTTTCGTGTTTGGATGGTGTGTATATTTTTCCTAATGTGAATTGCTGCTTTGTATATGTATAAACTGTATAGGGAGAGTATTTTTAATTGGGTGAAGATGGGTTTGCATGGTGTTTTCGGATTTGCTTTTACTATCGTTCGTACCGCTCTCTTTGGATTTTGAAAATTTGTTGTGATAATGGTGAGGTACCCCATAGTTATTCCGTAACTGAGGTGAGATTTGAAATATGAGTTGTAGACTATTTTTTGTTGTTTTTATGTTTGAAATATTTCTTATTTGTCTGATTGCAAAGCATGCTGAGTTTAAGATTTTTGTTACATTTTCAATGTGTGGCTTCCAAGATAGTGTGTTGTCCATTTTAATTCCTAGAAATTGTGCTGTTTTTGATTTCTGTATTTTTTGAGTTACTGTGATTGTTTGTTAATTCTTCTATCTGTTTGGTATTTTTTTCTTTTTTGGCTGTGGTAAAGTGGATAAAAGTAGTTTTTGTTTCATTTAGTATTAATTTATTTGCTTGAAGCCATTTTGTAGCTTTTTCCAACTCTAGTTCAGATGACTCTTTTAATGTGAAGTTTTTGGACTCTTTAGAAAGGATATGTAGATTATAAATAAAAGCGGTCCTAGAATGGAGCCTTGCGGTACTCCATGTTCTGCGGATTGCATCTGAGAGTTTTTTTTTTTTGTATTATTAGAGTTATGTCTTGTTATTTCCGTATAGTGTTGTCGGTTTGACAGGTATGATTCAAATAATTTGTGAGGTGTCCCTCTTATTCCGTAATGATGTAATTTTTCAAGAAGAATTTTATGGTTTACGCAGTCAAACGCTTTTGTCAGTGACAGGTCGCAAAAGATACCAATTAGGGGAATACCTTCGTCTAGGAAGTTACTAACTAGGGAAACGCCAAAGTCATTGATAGACGAGTGAGTGAGTCATGTGTTGAGTACCCGGGAACATTACTTTTCCACCCCCTACCTTAGGCTTCCCTAGCCTATCTTAGGCTAGAGTGGCGCATTATGGCCTTACAGTTGACGCGCCCTTATACCAACTTAACTTAAAAACACTTATACGAATATAATTAAAACTTAAATATGCAAATGTTCCCGGGTACTCAACACATAACTCGCTCACTCGACTAACAACGACTTTGGCGTTTTCCCTAGTCTAGTTGGCTAAGGCGCCCTTATAGCCGAAATGCAAAAGACGTGGGTTCAATCCCCTGGTCGGGAAAGATTTTGTAATTTCTGGATTGTATTTTAAAAATTATTAAACATGTTTTGAAATGTATAACGCAGTCTGTGACAATACTAAGGAAAACATAGCCAGTACGAAATACGTGAAAATATTGCAAGGTTTACTCAATCTACGAGCGGAATTTGGGGGTACCTGGACGTTCAACATTCGATAGACCTTGCATGGGCACGGCATTTCACAGTCAAGTAAATAACAAACAAAACATATTTTTTCGAAATCGAAATCATTGTCGTTAAATAAATTCTACACATTGGCAGTCTATTTTTCAGTTTATTATTTCTTGTAGGTTTAAATCGAAATGGATTGTGCTCCTTATGTTAGCAGTTCTCAGTTACCTGGTCACGGATGACTGTTTAAAATTTCAGCTCAATCTATTTGGCCGTACGGCCGTATGAGCCCGGACAGACAAACATACATTTAACATAACTCGCAAACATTTAACATACAATTACAGACAATGCTCACCTTCAAGGCCCGATCGAGTAGCGTTATAAAAAGACTTCGTTTCGCTGCGCTCACTCGTCTCATTATATTTACGAATTTTCTCTATTGGGTTTTTCCCTTTCTGTATCCGTTTTGTTTGGTTGATAAAATATTGTGTTTTTCTAGAAAATTTGTCAATCTAATTGCCAGGATTTTTTCGAAAAATTTTGATATCGCTGGTATAAGAGTGCTATGGGTCTAGTTATTTATTTCTCGTTTATTTCCTTTCTTCAGTATTAAGATAATTTTTGCTATTTTTAGTTTGTCGGGAAACGTTCCTTCTTCTATGCACAAGTTGAAAATTTGTGTGAGCGGTGTGGCTAGGTCTGTAATGCACTCTTGTATCAGGCAGCTTCAGGCTTATTGGTATGAGGTCTATCCCTGTTGAAGTTTTGCTTTTTATAAGTCTTGTTGTTATTATTATTATTATTTCATTTTTGTCTGTTAAATATAAATGAATTGAGGTTTGTGGTGATGCAGTCTTGCTTATAGGTATTCTTTGTAGGTAGTGTCAGTGTCGTTTTTTTCGGTTGTGCTGTATTGAAGTCTGGTTGCAACTGTGGCAAAGAATTTGTTAAATGAGTTTGATATAACGTTTCCGTTTGTTTATTTTGTTTTCGATTTCAAGTTCTATGTTTTTTTTTTTCTTTTTTCTCTTTTCTATTTATTTGTGTTTTCTTTAATTATGTTCCAAGTTGCTTTTGATTCATTTTTGCTATGTGTGATTCTTTGTTCAGTGTCCAGTCGTTTTGCTGCTTCTATACTTTGTTCATATATTATATGTTTGTATGTTTTGTGGTAGTTTTTTTATTATTAAGTCTGAGTGTGGGTAGTGGCATGTAAGATGAATATAAATTTAAGATTTTTTGCGCTAATTTTAATTCCTTGTGTTATCCATCTAGGACTTGAATTTGAATTTTTACTTTTACAGTTGTTTCTGGGAAGTGTGAGGTGAAGGCCGTTTTTAGTATAGTTTCAAGTTTATTGTATGCCTTATTTGGACATGTGTTTTGAACTAATGTGTCCCATTTGTGTTTTTTAGTTCTTGTTTTAAAGCCTTCTTTCTTGCTTGGTATATTTTCTTTTTAATTTTATTTTCGGGTTGAAGTGATTGCTTGTTTTGTGTTATTGTAATTTGTTGTGCGTTGTGATCTATACCTGTCCCATAACGGGACAAGTCGGCCAGTGTGGGGTTATGGACATGTCCATACCCTCTTTAGCTTCTCACATGGTTAAGAGTGGTCGGCTCCAGCGAGCGTGTCAATTTTGTGATAGAAATGCGACGGTGTCTGCAGGTGGGTGGGGGCCGCTTGGTAGGGCATAGGAAGATAATACAGACTTGCCATCTTACTCCAAGAAACGAAGCTGGCAAAGAGGCTCGACCCGGAACTAATTGGTACATATTTTGTATACCTACACATACAGAGAAACTTTACAGCTGTCCGACCCCCCTAATTTTCATAATTAATTAATAAGTTTAAAACTAACTAAAACCAATATTCTCTGAATTTGAACAATATTTTAAAAAATTAGTATCAAACTAAACAATTATGAATATGGAAAACATTATAGGGTTAATTATCATTCATGGTTCCACCACCCTTAATTAATAATTTATAATTATGACAGCATTTTTAATCAGTTGACTCCTATGTCTAGTTAATAACATTGATAATTGTTGTGACGGTAGTATTTATTAGAGTAAAATAATAGGTAAGCTGTGTATAAACTTTACCGCATTTGAAAACGAAAACACATAAGCATGATAAATTTTGCATAATTGAAAATCTGAGAAATGCCTTATGAAAAGTTTAAAGTAATTTGAACAACATCGATAGAGGTATCAAATGAAAGATGTAGGTTTTTATGTGAAGATATTCAGGATGGTAAATCAACTTTAATTTGAAACTGTAGTAATGGAGGGGGGGGGGAGAGAAGGGGGAATGGAAGAGCACACGCTCAACATGTTCTAAGCGCCTTCAAACATACCCTCATACATTATCTACACTGCACGTCAGATATGAATATAGTATTTATTGATGTTTTTTTCATATGCAGAGTCGATTTACCTTATCACAGATTGTTGTTAAATTCAAATTTATCAAAAGTTTAATAAAATGTGAAAACCGAATACCATAATAACTTTATTTTCATCGAAACATACACAGATTTGGTTAACAACATGGTGAACATTTTTTTTCTCATTTCGTATCCTTGGTTATACAAACTTGTATTAATGTCAATGACTCAATGACGTATATTTTTGTATATTTTTATATTTATGTACCCCACGATTATTATGATTACACGATAATTCGACAAAAATTTGAAGATGTAGAGCAAACTATATGTTCTGACTTTCACTGTTTTATTTTCGCGGCAAATTACCGATGAGTTAAATTTTGTTACATGTGCGCCCTTCTTAGCTGTGCTAGAGACTTTGCCTATTTAGTACTATTATTGGATTTTAGTTGGCTACCAACCAAACCCTAACGTTGGATTTTAGTCGGCTACTAAACAAACCCCAACGTTGGATTTAAGTCGGCTACTAACCAAATCCCAACCTGGGATATTCGCTCGATATTCGACTTCATAAAATTGTTGTCGTTAGTCGCAGGCGCGTAGGAAGGGGGGGGGGGGATGGGGGGAGTTTCCCCCCCACTTTTTACCGTGACCCCCCCACTTCAGAATCTTAGAAATTCAGTCTCGCCGTAAATACGCACGGAAACAAATTCTGAATAACGAATTTTCAATTTTGAATTTCCCACTGTGATTCTTTTGTTTTTGTAAATGAGTAAAAAGTACATTATAATTGGCATTGGTAGCGTCGGGATGTTGTGACACGGTATTGCAGTCCGTATACTGGGGTACTGGGGTGTGTTTAACGAAGACTTGTTTGTGGCTGGTTAGCTTAAGTTATGACTTGACACTGACAGTGGAAGGAAGAAGAACCTCAGAACAATGAAGAAAATACCTTCAGCTCTTTGAACTGGTCAAAGCCATGCATGGTCTATCTCTTAACTATTCCAACTTTAATTTTAGTTTTATAGTTTTTACGGTACAAAAATACATTAATTTGGTATTGCATTCAGCCCACGGTTTTTTTTTCTAGAACGCACCAAACAAACTCTAAAAACCTAATTTCAAAATTTTCGCCTGCGGCGCTTTGCCCCCCAAACCCCCCGTGCTTGCAAGCAGATTTGTTGTCCCCCCCCCCACTCGAAAAGGAGTTCCTACGCGCCTGGTTAGTCGGCCGCAAAACAAAATCCAACGTTGGATATAAATAGTCAATCAACCAAAAACCAACGTTATATATCAGTCGACTATCTACCAAAATACACGTTAGATTTTAGTTGGCTACCACCAAAAAAAACCCAACGTCGGAAATCCGTTGACTATCGACTTAATATAGTATGGACTTTAGTCGGCCGCAAACCAAAATCCAACGTTGGAAATCCGTCGCCTACTGACTTAATATAATGATGGTCTTTATTTGGCTGTAAACCAAAATCCGACGTTGGATACAAGTAGTCAATCAACCAAAAACCAACGTTGGATTTCACACGGCCATCATACAAAACCCTACGTTTCTCGCCGACTAAAAACAATGTTGGCTTTTAGTCGGCGACCGACCATCGGATTACTACGTTGAAAACTTAGTTGGCCCGACCGAGGCAATCGCTAACGAAGTGAGTTAGCGACGGCCTCGGCCCGGACGGACTTAACTACGTAATTTTAACGTAGAATACAAACGTTGGCCCGACCGAACCGAGTACGTCGGCCCAACGTTGGCTCGACGTATGTGTATGCTGGGTATTGTGAGGTTATGTTTTCATAACTACCTACTTATTCATCGAACACGTTTCTTGTTTTTTCTCTCGAAACACTAGTTTAAAATGTTTGTTGCATTTTATAATAACTTATTGACACCATATAACATTATAAATAAGTAACACATGTCGGATGTATATAGATTTAGTTTATTGACACTGGCCCTGAACTGATCAGGTCTATGTTTTCTAGGAAATTTCCGGAAATTGAGAGAAGCGCTTTTCCAATAACTCAAGACTGCGTCTCGACCAAAGTGTTCTCGACCAAAGACAGTTTGGTCCCCTGGCGGTGCCTGAACTTCAAGGAGCCAAATACCTGTTTGGGTAAGATCAAAATGGTTTGTTCAAGGTGGTCTTCAGCTTCAGATCTGGAATACAATCATAAGCAAACGATAATCTTGCCGAAAAACACACGATAACCAAGTTAATTCTACAAAGAGAACATATCAATTGTGTAAGATACATCCCCTATCGTATCTTAGTTTATAATAAACAACTTCACTTGATTAAAACTCAGACTTTATTTCACTACAAATTAAACATCAGCTTTTACAACACGTTTCAATTCACCATCTCTGCCCGCCATCCAATGACATAATATAAGCTAAGCGCTACACAAAGTATGGCCGTGTAGTCCGTGGAACAAGCTGCTAAAACTATAGGAACATTTCAAATCCGGAAACCAGCACCAAAATTTAGGAGCAAGTAAAAGACATATTTTAGAATTTTTTTATTTTTATTTTTATTTACTACAATTCAGAAATTAAAAAAGTCCGCCCCAACCGGGAATCGAACCACGGATCTCCCACATTCCAGGTGGACGTTTTAACCACTAGACCATCAGGACGGGTACATTTTAATCTCTGAATTGTAGTTGCATTATACATCTGAATGGATGGAACAGTACTGCAACGAATATCTGCTGCCTTTGAACTGACCACCAAACATTAATTATAATGTCATTACCTTTACGCAGGTATGAGCGAGGGTTTATTTCTCGATTTGGTTAATCGGGAAACACTCCCGTGGGTGTAATTGTTTTTATTTACTACACGCATGGTAGCAAATAAGTCACCACTCACCTGTCATGGCGTCCACAAGATGGCCGTCAAAATAATTCTTAAAATTGCTGTAACTCAAGAAGTAATCATCAGATTTGGATAAACTAGGTTTTGTTTTATTCGGTTTTTAATGCTCTACAAAAATGTCACAGAAATTTTACCGTAAATACAATAGTTTTAATTATATTTATATATTATTACAATGTATTGCAATTATAGCACTTTTTGGTATGTATATAATTATTTATATGTAGAATTCGCTAGATTGTCATCAAATTTTCAGACTATACTATAATAACGCCAATTAATCCAAAATTTAAAGTCTTGAAACGAAATTCCTGTAACTTTTTGATTAATTAATTAATTAAATTAATCATTAATTAAATCCCAATTAAAAGTTTCTTATTCACTTACCAAAGTCACGTAGTGTATCACACAAGAACAATATGACCACAATGAACCAAACAAATATTAGTTTCAAAAATTGATTTCAATCACTTTCCTATTAATTCAATTAATTCAATTAATTAAAAATATGACAATAATCTCAATTTTTGTAAAATTAACACAATGTGGTCGACCTTGAAATCATTTTAAAGCTAGTTTTAAGGCGAATAAATGTAATGAAAAAAATAATTAATTAAATTAATTAATCACTGAATTAATTACATTTTAGTTAAATTATCCCACTTTCGACATATGTATTGTTATGTATACCTAAAACTCGATCGATCGTCATAAAAATATACTACTTTACTAACATAACGCAAATGAATTTAAATTGTCATGTCCCGAAACAAAATTCCTATAACTTACCGATTAATTAAGAAATAAAGTGAAGAATTACTTATATCTCAATAATTATTATTGTCACTCAATTAACACATACAAAATGCCAACAAAGTATCAAATATAAACAATGCAAGTATAATTTAAAAAATTAATAGTCCCAAAATTAAGTTCATGCTACTTTTCTGTTAATTGAATTTCCTACAAAATTATTTTCCTGTAAAATAAGCATGCAAATGGTTCCCAGTGTGGCTGTGTTAATTTTTTATTTATAATATATCAATTAATTTAATTCATTTATTAATTATTCAATTAACGGAAAAGAAGCATGAACTTAATTTGGGACTATAAATCTTTAAAATTATACTCGCATTGTGTATATTTGATACTTTTGTTGGCATTTTGTATGTGTTAATTGAGTGACAACAACATTAATTGAGATATAAGTAATTCTTCACTTAATTTCTTATTATTCGGTAAGTTATAGGAATTTTGTTTCGGAACATAACAAATTCGGATTCATTGGCTTTATGTCAGTAAAGTAGTATATTTTTATGACGATCGATGGAGTTTTAGGTATACATAACAATACATATATGTCAAAAGTGGATAATTTAACTAAAATGTAATTAATTCGGTGATTAATTAATTTAATTAATTAATTTTTTCAAAACATTTATTCGCCTTAACACTAGCTTTAAAAATGATACCAAGGTCAACCACATTGTGTTAATTATTAAAAATTAATTGAGATCATTGTCATTATTTTTAATTAATTTAATTAATTCAATTAATAGGAAAGTGATTGGAATTAATTTTTGGAATTAATATGTTTTTGGTTTATTGTGGTCATATTGTTCTTGTCTGATACACTATGTGACTTTGGTACGTGAATAAGATACTTTTAATTGGGATTTAATTAATGCTTAATTTCATTAATTAATTAATCAAAAAGTTACAGAAATTTCGTTTCGGGACTTTAAATTTTGGAATTATTGCGTTATTTAGTATAGTCTGAAATTTGATGACAATCTAGCGAATTATACGTATAAATAATTATATATATACCAAAAAGTGCTATAATTGCAATACATTGTAATAATATATGAATATAATTAAAACTATTGTATATACCGTAAAATTTCTTACATTCTTTGTAGAGCATTAAAAACCGAATAAAACAATACCTGGTGTATCCAAATCTGATGAGTACTTCTTGAGTTACAGCAATTTTAAGAATGGATTTTGGCAGCCAACTTGAGAACGCCATGACTGACATATTTTGCTACCATGCGTGTCCCCGTGAAAATAACATTCTTTAATACGTCTTTTACCTGCTCCTAAATTGGTGCTGGTTTCCTGATTTGAAATGTTTTTACGCTTGTTCCACAGACTGTGAGGAGCGTGACAATTTGAAGCTATTTTGAATAGGGAAAACCAACCGCCGTCTAAATGTATCGTACCCTTAAATTTAACTGCCTTTGTGTTAACAAGCGGTGTAAAATCAAACCGCAAGATGGCGATTTGTCGATATTATTGAAGCAAAACAGTCTTTCTTCCGCAAATCACTCAGTTACTACGATTTCCGAATAAAGCAAGTTGGTGGCATGGAATATAAGCTCTATACGCGTTTCCAAGCAAAGATAGATGGCAGCACTAAAACGCAACATGTCGGACCGATCGGTGATAGAGGCGAGCTGCTTACGGCGGGCGCTGTATATTCAGTTAGGTTCAACTTGATTTTTGTTACATTTCTGATCATTTGCGAAAACATTGTTGATTATGTCATATCGTCCGCGTATTTTATTAGTAAAATTCGTAAGTTTTGGGGATCGGCTTTATTAAAAACGGGAATTCAATGGCATTTTAAATTACAACAAATAATTGAGATTATTTGATGATATTCGCCCGAAAAGAACAAATTATACTGTTAAACTATTAAATACAGAAACAAGTGTATCAAATAATCTTGAATGATGAAGATCGATGATATTTTGCCAAGAAAATGTTGCCCACCAATACTAATAATTTCAATAATTTACTTGATATCTAAAAATCAAAAGAGCTTCTAGCAAATTATAGCCCTACACTTGTTTTGCACGTTTTCTACATCGTTTTACAATGTAAACGCAATCTGAGTAGGCCTATATATTTATCTACTATACACTTAGGACCAAGGTCTGCTGGATCTCCGCCTAGCGGAGGATCGTCTAACTCTCTAGGTTAGGTCGTCGCAGCAGTGAATTAGAAGCCATCTTGGTGCCTAATTCTAGAGCGGGAATGTAGTAACTAGTACATATTCACGCACTTTGCATACTAGTGAGTTCATTACCTAAAAAACGAGGTTGTCAACGACTTTCAATACCACGTTAGTAATCAGGATGAATGCCACTATAACGTCATATAGTGGTTATGTTTGGACATGTCGTCGTTTTCCTTTAAAACTCGCATTTCTCGGCGACTAGAAATTTTTTTCACACGCCACCTTGAAAAATACAGTCATTACTAGTTTTTTTTATGATTATTGTAGACACTATTATTATCACGTGTTGCTTGGGCACAAGCATTGTTGGAAATAAACTAGGAAGCTTCGCAAACGTTTTTTTCCGGCGCGTTTTTGGGATGAGCGAAATTTTTTAAGGGGTTATTTCACTGAAAATGTATGAAAAAACCCAGCAATTTGCATTATTATTGTTTTCCATTGTTTTTAAGTTTACGTTTTTATTTAATGAATACATAAATTTTTTTATGCTGATTAATGCTAAAAGCATAAAATGATTTTTTTTGAGCTTGTATGCTATTTTACATGGGAAAATGGCTTACCAGTACTGATATTTAGCCTAATCTAGGGCTGTATGTGTTATTCATAACATTTTTAGTAAATTTTTAAAGAAGCCTAGTTTAAACAGGTTAAAAAGGCCCAGTGAATTCATGTAAAAAAAAACAAACTGAACCTTTAGGCTATGTTATATCAAATTTACTAAAAAAAACAACATAAAAAAACTTTTAATGCTATTATCAAAAACTTTTATTCTAGCATTTTTTTCCCTACTTTAGTAATTTAGTTTCGTATAATTTCTTTTTTGATATGCTCACAAGTCTTATTCTGAAAAATTTATAAGACAAATTTTTGATGAGATTTAGGCCTATAGTTTTTTTAACTAACATATGGGAAATAAAAGATTTGTTACAAAAAACATACATTTTCCAACTATGCAAAAGGAAAAAAAATCATATTTATAAAACAAACGAAAAATTATAAAATCCGTCTAGTGAATGTTTAGATGTATTGTTTTTTTAATCTAAAGCACCTTTCACTTTAAAAAAAAAATGAAAATTAAAAAAGCCTTAGCTTTTTATCAAAACGCTGTTTAAATCGTAAAATTGCAATTATTATGAGAAATTATTGTTTGATTGCGATCAAATTTCACACGAATATATAAATCTATAAAAATTTAAAGGGTTTTGTGAAAAAAATTTTTACAATCAAATAAGCATGTAGGTGTTAAATGTCAAAGAATGTTTAAAAAATAAAAAAATAAAACCCTAAATTTGCGGGTTTTCATAAGAAATAATTTTTCGATTGCGCTCAAATTTCACACGAATATATTAATTCATAAAATTAAGGTTCTGTGAAAAAATCATTTCCATCGGATAAAACAGTAGGTGTTTTTAAGTCGAAGAAAGTTTTTAAAAATCGAAAAAAAAAAAACGTAAAATTGCCCATTTTCATGAGAAAAAAAAATTCGATTGCGCTCAAAAAAGTGCAGTTCTAAGTTCAGAGATTTCGAAGGCCTCCATTAATTTCAGCGCAATTGGAGTATCGGTTTTTGCTGGAATCGTGTTAGTTGACATACAAAAATACGAAAAAAAATTAAAAAAACATTCCGGATTTTTTCTCCTGTGTAGTGAAATGAATCTTTTCGCTTCGCTCGCTACGCTCATCCAATTATCAGAAACAGGCTTTTAGAATAAATTTTCAAAATCGTAAGAAAAATTGCTCATGGATATCCTACACATCACACTATAACCGTTACAAACCCAAAACTATAACATAGGGTATTTAATATTATTTAATTTTATTAATTACATTACAAAAAATTACTAGCTTCTTTTTATTGGGTTGTCAATTTTTATTATCTTGAAATGCACGCGATTCTTTTCTGGCCTCTTTCATCGTCATTTTGTGGTCAAATTTTGGGCGCGCGTTCACTTTGATTTTTTAAATTCCCTCTATTTCTCGTGCATGTCACCAATATGGCTGCTATACATTGTGGAACGGGTTGCGACGACCTAACCTAGTGGCCACACGAGCGAGTTAGACGAGCCTCCGCCAGGTGGCGGAGATCTAGAGGACCTTGGGTAGTCGGGTAGGGCCTAGATGGATGCAGTGGACGGTGTAAATTCCTTACCGACTGCTGCGCGGCCACCGTCGCTACCACCCAAGGGGGGCACGGAATGATAGTGCCGTGTTGGGAGGGTTGTAGCGGGCTAACCTTTTAATCGGGTTCGATGGTTCAAATCTCCGTCAAAGCGATTTTTTTTAAATATTCTATTCTTATTTTTTCTTTTAATACAACAGAATAGTAAAAATAACAATTAATGAAACCCCTTTTCGGGGGAAAATCCTTCATATTTTTAAAAAGAAACGTTTAAAGGTTTGTAGGTTTTTTTTGGTTCAGGATGACAAAAATACCTAATAAATTTGTATTAATAAATCCCTTTTATAAACTAGGCGATTAGCCTAACATTAGGGGTTTTGTGGTAGAGGGCTGAATTTTGGACTGTATACTCAGAACAACATTATAAGAAAATTGCCTCGAGGAGCCATGAAAAAATCTATCCGGTTAAGGGGGTGGAAGGGGGTGAAAAAATGGCATTTTTCAAATATAAAAAAAATCAAAATCAAAATAAATTTGATCCTAAGATTACAAAATTATTACATATTGTAGATAAAAGTCCAAATTGTAATAAAAAAAATATATATCACCATATATGTTATAAAACCAGTTTTGCCCCTTTGTCTTTTTTTTCACAATTTACCCACTTGCGGGGGGATTAGCCTCCCAGTAGGGTTTAAATGATGGGGCTGTAAATTTGTCTAAAAACTCAGAAAAATGATCTCAAAAAATTGTCCCGAGGAGCCCTCAAAAAATTTGTTTTGTTTAAAAGGAGAAAGGGGGGGTGTACAAAGGGGGTTGAAAAACTAAAATAAAGAATCCGATCAAAATTATTTAAAAACGCCATTTAATTGTATTGTAGATTAAGGTTAAATTTTAAATTAAAAAATTAAAAATTTCACCATATTGTAAATGATCAGATTATGCGCCCTTTTCCCTTTTTTCATAAAATTCCCAATTTTACAAAAGTGTACTGCGACCACTCTTTTGTCCAAATTCTCCTAAAATTACGAATTAGGGCGAAAAAAAAATTTTGTGATGCTTTGGGTACTTTTTTCTCAATGGATTTGATCTCATTTTTTAAAAATTCCCCCCAATTTTAACGAAATGTATCGTGTGACCATCGTTTTGTTCAAAAATTTTGCCAAAAGTAAGAAAAAGGATAAAAAAAATTTTTTAACACCTTTGGTACAGTTTCACTCTAGGTTTGGGCCCATTTTAACAGTTCACTCAAATTTTTAAAGAAAAATGTGTGTGTGACCCCGTTTTTTTCAAAAAAATGCCTTTTAAAAAGAAAAATTTTAAAAAAAAAGTTTTTTAACACCTTTGGGACAGTTTCACTCAATGGACTTTGACCCCTTTTCAAAAATTTCTCAATATTAAAGAAGTTTTATCATTTGGGTGACCGTTTTGTCTCAAATTATCCTAATAAAACGAATTAGGACGAAAATAAAATTTTTTCAACACTTTGTATACATATTTGAAAAAAGGGGTCAAAGTCCTTTAGTGAAACGACCCAAGGGGTTAAAAAAAATTTTTTTATATAATTTTTTTTATAAAAAGGGAAATTTGAACAAAAGGTGGTCACACGATACACTTCGTTAAAATTTAGGAACTTGTTAAAAGGGGTCAAAGTCATTGAGTGAAAAAGTCCTAAGGGGTAAAAAAACTTTTTTTATCCTTTTTTTTCTATTGGGATAATTTTGGAAAAAAAACGGTGGTCACACTACCTTTCGTTTTAAAAATTTAGTGAATTTGTTAAAATGGATCAAAATCCATTTAGTAAAAAAGTACCCAAAGATCACAAAAATTTTTTTTCGTCCAAACGTAAATTGGAGAAATTTTTGACAAAAAAAGTGGGGCATATACACTTTTGTAATTTGAGGAAATTTTTGAAAAAGGGGGAAAAGGGCGCATAATCGACCAGATTTACAATATGGTGAAAATTTAATTTTTAAATTAAAAATTTAACCTTAACTACAAAACACATTAATATGGCGTTTTAAATTAATTTTGATGGATTTCTTTATTTTAGTTTTTTCAAAACCCCTTTTTGTACACCCCCCTTTCTCCTATAAGCAAGCAACTTTTTTTTAGGGGTCCCGGGCCAATTTTTTTAGATCATTCTTTTGAGTGTTTTGACAAAAATTCCCCGGCCTATCCTTAACCCCAACTGGTAGGCTAAACCTCCAGCGATGGGTTTAATTTTTAAAAAGACAAAAGGGTGCAAAATCTGGTTATATATACATTATGGGGATATTTTTTTTTTATTAAAATTTGGATTTTATCTACAATATTAATAATTAGTAATCTTAGGATCAAATTTTGTTTTTATTTTTGAATTTTTTATATTTGAAAATGCCCTTTTTTCACCCCCTTCCCCCCCTTAAGGCCAAGATCCCCAGCCGGCCGCTTTGTTTATTTTCGAGCAAATGGGGTGTAAAAAAAGCGCCCTTTGGGGCAGAGTAGAATCCTTTCACGGTATTTCTTGCTCGCCCTTTATTGGTCCTATATCAGGTTATTTTTTTTTCCCCGTTTTTTTTTTTTTTTGTCGCTAGAAAAACCTATTGAAATGTGCTTTCAGTCATCCTAGCGTCTTGGGCCTACCATCCCTTCTTGTCGCATTGTTCAAATGAAGAAAAGACAAAACCACAACGTTTATTACAGAGAGGCTTTTTTATGATATGTATATATTTTTCTTTCCATTACTAATATGCGAATATTTTGATGCTCAAATCATTTTGATTTTTGTTCCTACGATAAAAATTACGGTAAATATCATATAAGAAATAAAATACTAGATTATACTAGTGTAACACAATAGGCGTAATTTTTATCGCAGAGAAAAAAATCAAAATGCTTACCACATAGAAATGTTCACATTAAGATACTGAAAATAAAAAAAATAAGAATATCATAAAAAAGCTTTGTTGTAAAAAGATATAGTTTCTTTTATGCGTTTGAACAATGCAACAAGGGTTGAAAGGCTGGCAAGTTGAAGACCGGCTCGTGCAACTGGGCCCTGGCGCGTTGGGGGGGGGGGGGGGGACAAGGATCCAACTACCTGGATCAGAGATCAGTGATCTTTTATTTACTTCAAAATATAGTAAAGCGATTCGCTAACTGAACAATATATTACGTGTTGCATTCCAGGTTTGAATCCTAGCTTGGGCAAGGATGTCGTGTTTATGATCTCGTGTACGAATATATGAAATACGAATATAATTTTAGGGTACTCGTGAGGTTCTAATTCGAGACTGTAAATCGTCGGATCGATTCCGCCATCGCAAATCCGACTAAAGTATTTTTCCGATGATTTCCCCAGTCGTGAGCACCCCTCGCAAGTTCCTTTCAAACTATATCTACATATCGTTCTAGTTTTCCATCTAAAGAGGTGCCAATCAGGAAAGAAGGAAGGTGATCATACAATCTAAAGTTCTTACGAAATATTTTTATTGCTCAGTGCCGTGCATTCGCGTGGGATTGGTCATAATAGACCTAGACCATTGCCAACATTCCTTGATCTTTTGACATTAGGATAGGCGAGAATACAATCGCATTACAAACACAACACTAGTAAATTGTTTGATCCCTCTTTATTGACACATCAAGTAGTGGTTTAGTTATAAAATTTAGATAATAGTCAAAGCAATTATCCAATCACAAATGCATGCATTGTCTGCTGTGTAATAGTCTATGTATGAAGCATTGAAACTACAATAAACCATCAACACAAAAATAATTAATTCTATTAGTTGTTCATTTACAATGTAGATAAAGAGTTATATGAAATATGTGTAACGATGACAGAATCATACAAAATACATTGTGTAATCTCTCTCTGTAGTCACAATGAAGTGAAATATTCACAGATATGACGCCGAATCGAACCGTTCCCAAGTTGTAATATACAACAATGTATCACCGTAACCAATATTTCCTTTCATAACACAAAATAAAAATCGAAGTATCCTTTACTTCCTGTGATTCAGAATGCTTTCTACCACGAAATAAATAAATAAATCTTTGTGACCTTTCTTCTAAGAAGATGCTCTATTATCTGTCCTATCTTCATCTGAGTGCGAGATGTGTAGGTTACACAAAAACACGTAGTCTGTAGTTGTGTTGAGAAAGCCAACAGGCCAGTCAGCCACCAACGTGCCTGCAAGGGGGAGTTGACAATTGCAAAGGCCCGAACTGCATCCAAAGCTGGCAATTTTTTTTGGAAATAAATGATAACGTAATTGACAGAGGGAGTGACAGACAAATACGCAATAAATAACGGGACAGACTGACAGGAGTAAGTTCAGAATGCACCTCTTGTCTCTGACCGGCGGAGATAACGTCGGGGCCCGGCATAATATATATATAATAAAATAACCCGGTGGTTGAGAAACACTAACGTATAATTAACACAGAAGAGTAATTATTTATATAATTATAATAAATATATTTGATACTCTCACATTTTGGCAACGATGCTAATCGAGACAAGGAGAGTAAATTATACAGGAAAATGAAAAAAAAACCGCCACATATAGGCCTAAGACCCATGGTCAAACCCAGAATTCGAACCTGGATCTCAGGAACCGCGATTTACCACACCAACCCACCACCAGTGTTGTGACTTATATAGATAAAATCCGTTATCTATTATCTTATCTAGAACAGTTTTTGTTGTTATATCGTTTTCTATTATCTAAATAAAATAAAGTTTATCTTATCTGAACTTTTTAAGCTTTAAATATTTTTTTCGATAAATTAATAACAATAATGTAGACAAAAAATAATAAACAATCACTTTGCCATTCTTGACGCTAAATTGACTTCATTGAAGATTGCTTTTTGTAACTAATTATTGAAATAACATGTATTAGGCTATGAAAAAAAATTGTCTTTATTTTCGGGGCGTACCGGCTGTTTAATTTGCATATTGCGCCTAATTGTGCTATCAAGTCCAATTTCAAAACGGCTTTTCAGATTCTCTTCATTTTTTTGTATTAATTTTGTCATCTCTGTGTTGATATGGTGAAAGGGTTTTGTAAGGTTTTGCGGAAGGGATTACAAGTTATGAATTTTTGTTATTTGCCCCATAAAATTTGCCCCAACACTCAACTCAATGGGTTAAATAAAAAAATTCATAACTTGTAATCCCTTCCGCAAAACCTCACGAAACTTGTTCACTATAGAACAACGAGATGACGAAATTAATAACAAAAAAATGAAG
The DNA here is from genome assembly GCA_024449915.1 of Sweltsa coloradensis. Classification (NCBI taxonomy): domain Eukaryota; kingdom Metazoa; phylum Arthropoda; class Insecta; order Plecoptera; family Chloroperlidae; genus Sweltsa; species Sweltsa coloradensis. The sequence goes on from JAMZAV010002094.1 coordinate 57,809, forward strand.
ATAATCTGAAAAGCCGTTTTGAAATTGGACTTGATACTGCAATAAGGTGCAATATGCAAATTAAAAAAGCCGGTACGCCCAAAAAATAGGGACAATATTTTTTTTAAATTTTTTTTTATAGTCTAATACATGTTATTCAATAATAAGTTACAAAAAGCAACTCTTCAATGAAGTCAAATTAGCGTCTAGAATGGCCTTTACTTCTACAGTTGTAATGTGCGTGCCGAGGTAATGTCAAATTGTTGAGTCTGATAAATATTACGATTGACAAGAAAACTGTTGTTGGGGTGGGGGGTGGGGGTGGGGGGAACAAAAACGTCAATCTCAATAATTATTATCTTTTATCTAAGTAAATTTATCTAGATAATTATTTTCAATCTTTTATCTAGATAATTTTCTACATTTTTCTTTTGTCTTATGTAGATATTTTTTAGAATTATCTTTATCTAGATAAAAATAATTATCTAGTCACAAGACTGTCCACCACCGCCAATAAGACATGTAGAATACTTGTTGCGACTAAGAACTCGAGCAGCGTTGAAGGATTTCCAGTTCCACAACCAGATCAATGAGGCGGAATGGTTACTTGGCCTGAGGCTTTGTAACCAGTCTGTCGCCGTGTCGGTATTGTGTCGCGAAGAAGGGTAGATGGGTAGGCGCGATTCACTGCTTGACCCAGCCCCCAATTCCACGAGAATAAGACGTTCATCAAAACCCCTACAGAGGACATCACTATCGGTGCAAAATTAATCAATCATTAGTCACCTCACTGTCATGTCAATTATACGTTTTTGTACTCTGCTTTCGAATACTGGCTGTAAAGAATGAAAGTATTACTTGGTTTGAATAAAAAATTATAATTTATGATTCCTTAGAATTGCGATGTTCTAATTATAACATTTCAAGTATATAAACCAACGTAGTAAATCTGGCATCTGTTTATTGCACGAAACAAAAAAAATTACTAACATTGAAGCAATAGTTTAGACGCTACGAGGATTCTAGTAAGACACTGCATATGCAGGGGGGTATTTCGCCCTTAACCGGATGGATTTTTTCATGGCTCCTCGAGGCAATTTTCTTATAATGTTGTTCTGAGTATACAATCCAAAATTCAGCCCTCTACCACAAAACCCTAATTGTTCATTGTATTTTCCTTTAATCCGCTTGACTATTAAGATGAAAGTCCTTCTTTTTTTTTTACATAGAAATAGGTTTTGTAGGTTTTTTAGGGTAATGAATGGCAAATGTTGTACAAATAAATGCAAATAATAATAATAAATAATAAAAATTAAAAAATTAATAAATATCCTTTGCGGATGAAAGTCCCTTATAATTTAAATAGAAACGTCAAAGGTTTTGTTGGTTTTTTGGTTTATGAATGGCAAAAATAATATTTAATATTTCGGGTGAAAGTCCTTTATATTTTAAATAGAAACGTTATAGGATTTCTAGGTTACATTTGTTTATGGATGATGACAATTAAATATAAAACTCCGTATAAAGTCCTTTATATTAATTGATAGAAACGTTAAAAGTTTTGTAGTTTTTTTTAACGTCCGCTTTAATGTATATTTACCTAATATAATTAATGAAATCATAATAAAACACAGTAAACAAGTTACCTTGTTAAACCACGCGCCTAACCGCGTGACGCGCCAACTACCTTTATCGACTCCAAGTGTAATCCATCTAGGCCTAAGTCGACACTAAGGACCTTGCTTAGGACTACTGTTTTTTTAAATATACATTTTATTAAAAGTAGGCCTATTGAATAGCTGATGGTCTATTTTTATTATTGTTTTGTATGTCAATAATGGCATGACGCGTCATTCTGCAGACAGCTTTAAAATCTTGTAGGTCATATCATTATACTTATTCTATTGTAATAATACAAATCGTATTTATTATGATATTATGTATAATATTATGTTATAAATGAACAATGATGGTCAACGGCATATGTAGGCCTACATTAATTATATTAGGAAGAAATGGAGTTGGGAGTTGTGCATAAGCCCTAATACAATTATTATTTTTGTTATTGTTTTTGTTATTATTATTATGACTTCATTTATATTAAATTATCATAATAAAAATAAAGAAGTATATCTCAATTAAAAGTGCCATGAGAAGCGAGCGATACTGTATGAGTGTGTTTACTATAAGTTGTGAACATTCTTGATGGTTTGAATTTGATTTAGTATTTTCGTACCCTGTTAGCCTATATTTAGTATATAGCCTATAAATACCAATGATTTACTATGATATTTTTATTTATTATTATTTTATTATTATTATTGATTATTATCAATTAGAGAATTGTAATATGGATACAAATGCCATCCTCGGTGTCTCATGGGTGCAGGTCTGAATATAGTAATATTATTTTGGTGAATATGGTCTCGAATCTCGCATATTAAAGAGCGATTTTATCATTTTGGTGCACCCCCATTGCTTTTGATATCATCAATTAACAACATTTTTAGAGAGCAACGACAATGTACCTGTGATTGTACATATTTATAAGTGACAAACACGGAACTACATGTGTTCTTCAGGTAAGCACATAGCGCGCTCCTCCGACTATCACTGATCGGACAGTTGCATTTTTCGCCACCAGGTAGCAACCTCTTTGCTTGGAAACGCGTATACAGGTAGGTAATAGAGCTGTCCCTTTGTTATATAATATATAATATAATAAAAATGTAATTTTCCACTGCCTTCCACAGCCATGTAAATGTGCATAATATTAGCAGAAGAAAACTGAAAATTTTCACCGTCTTTTGTTTAACATTTTCATTTAGTAACAGGAGATTGCGTGAGATCATTAAAAGAAAAGAAAAGGCGTATTATTGTCGCACATTTTGTATAGCCTACGAGGACTATCATACTATTGTTTTTCTGCATTAGGCTTTTAGTAATCAAAACTAGTTATTTGTGCGGGATGTGTGTCTGAACAAGGTCGTGCAGGCCTAGGTTGCCTAGGAGAGGCCTAGGGCTTGTCAAACGTGTAATGTTATTATCTAGTCCTAAAGCCTAATGGAACTTAAGGCCCACACTGTTGTATTATAAATAATTTTCTTTATCTAGGTTAGGCCCGGGACGGTTTCTGGTTTGTTTATGAAAGTAATGACAACTTTCTCGTTTTACACATAGAGGCAAAATTTAAATGTCCACCATATGTTTACGTATTTGTTTATCCCCACGACGTTAAAATAATCCACTGTATCTTAGTTCATTCAACTAGACGAAGTATCTATGTTGCAGTGAAGTGATTTTTCCCTATTCAAGAGGCCTCTAATCGTCATGCTAGCGCTCGGTTGGAAGGATAGGAGACTGAGCGTCTAGCGCTTTGCTACGCAAAGCTTATGTACGTCATTGCGCCATCAATCACCTTATTCTCTTCTCACCGCCCCTACTATTATACACACTTACCGCCTTGTCGTTATTGTTTACACAGTTTGCCTGCGCGCCTTGTTTAAAATAATTCAAGATCCCACACTCGGCCATCCCGTAAACATAATTGACCTCAATTTTCATTACAACAATTTCTAGTGTTTAAGACGTCCACCTGGAATGTGGGAGATCCGTGGTTCGATTCCCGGTTGGGGCGGACTTTTTTAATTTCTGAATTGTAGTAAATAATTTAAAAAAAAAATTGATTACACTAATATCAGAGAATAATAATATATAAGGAATTAGTCTCTTTCATGAACATTCATAATCACTTGGATATTTTGGCTGTTACGTCTAGGGGTAGTAAGTAACAATAATCAATGCTGATATAATTATTCAGTATTTATTTAAATTAATCTTCAGAAAATACAGAAAGAAACCATTCCTAAAAACACCACAATCGACAATCCAATAACACCTTCTTCTGTTTTTCCCACCGCTTGCTTAGGCTGTCTCCCGAAGGGGATTCCAATGCCTCCTAGATACTATACACACATTGACCTGACTAGGGCAAGTTAGGTTATACCTAACATTCTCCCCCCCTTTTTCTTCAGACCACACGATGACGAAGATTGTAAGGATGGTCAGCTTTAGGTGGTGGGGGCGCAGGCCGGACCACTGGTGCTGGAGGAAAGTCAGTTATCGGGGCCCAGTCAGGTGGATCCATATTGTGCAGCAGTTGGTCAATGTGGGCATGACCAGCAGATTTACCCGTTCGCTGGTCTACAAGGTCATACACGTTATTGCCAATCTTTCGCACAAGCATGTATGGTCCATCTCGTTTTGGAGCTAGGCTTGCCGAAATCCCCTTACTTGCATCACTGAGAGTGTGTTGGTCTCGCCACACCAAGTCACCTACACGAAACTCAACATCTTTGCGTCCGGAGTCGTATCTTGTCTTTTGACTATCATGCATTTTTCCGGACCTAGCAGCTGCAAAATCCCGAGCATCAGTCAGACGGTTTAACAGGTCTGCTGCAAAATGTTGTGTTTCCGCTGGCAAATTGATATTGTCTTCTATTCCGTCTTCTGTATCTTGTAGGGACCATGGAGCTCGAAGTTCTCTTCCGTAGACTAAAAAACCGGAGAGTACCAGTAACTGAGCTAACTGAAGTACGAAGAGCAAAGAGTATTTCAGGCAAACAAGAGTCCCAATCCCGATGTGTGTCACAGTATGCCTTGAGAGTTTCCTTGAGAGTCGCATTGTACCGTTCTACCATTTGTCCCGCCGGACGGTAGGGGACTGTGTGCCTCTCAATGATTCCCATATGAGACAGTACACCCTTCCACAGTGCACTGACAAATGGCTTCCATTGTCACTTGAAATGCTCTTGGGGAACCCATGCCTTGTAAATACTTCTACCATACATCGGACTATAGATGAGGTATTAGGGTTTTTAATAGGAAATACCTCCAAGTACTTGGTGAATTTGTCCACAATTACCAATAAGTGGTTGAAATGGCGTGGAGATGTCGGAAGTGTCAGAAAAGGTCAACGCTGAGTTCATCCATGGGGCCACAAGGAGTCTGCTGTCCATTTTGCCTTTTTGGTTTCTGACGAATAGGCTTCAAAGTTTGGCAAGATTTGCAAGAGCGAACAAATTTAGCAATATCGGGACGCATCCCCATCCAAACAAAAGAGCGTTGTACCCTTTTTAAAGTTCTGAAGAACCCGCCATGCCCACTTAATGGGTGGTTGTGTTCAGCTGACAACACCAAGGACCGAAGAACTTTAGGAAGCCAGGTTTTGCTGTAAGTTCCCTCTTCGGTTCCTGGGAGTCCAGCAATGCGCCTCACTAAAACGCCCTCCTCATCCAATGCACTTCCTTAGCCATTGTCTGCACCCAAGCTGCAAGCCGCACATTTGTAGGTAACTCACCTGTGAGCATAAAGTGTGCTAAAGGTCGAAGGTCCTCATCCTTTTTCTGAAGTCCAATGAGCATAGGTTTGTCCTTCAGAACAGTTATGTCTAGATCATTCTCTGAAAATACTGCTTTTGCACATGGGACAGCTTCTAAAGTCACATTTTGAAGATGGTCAGACATAGAAATAGGAAACAGTGCTTCAGGCAATGAGGGAACATGATCCTGTTGCACTACTGCACAAGGAGCTCTGCTTAGTGCATCAGCTGGTATGTTGTCACGGCCCTTACGAAACCGTATAGTGCAATCGAAACCTTGCAACCGTAAAACCCAGCGTTTCACCCGGCTAGAAGTAAGTTCTGTTTTGAACATCCACGTAAGAGAGGCATGATCACAAAAGACGTCAAAGTGTGAAAACTCCAGATAGGGTCGAAACTTATCAACAGCCCAAACAACCGCCAGGCATTCCAGCTCCTGCACAGTGTAGTGTTCTTCATGCTTTGTTAACTGCCGGCTTATGAATTCTACGGGGCGGAATACGTTATTGAATTCTTGCAAAAGTACAGCTGCAATACCAACACCACTGGCATCTGTTTCCACTCTGAATGGTTTGTTAAGATCGGGAAGTGGCTAGTGCTGTGGCATCAATGAGGCCATCCATGAGAGCCGAAAAGCGGCTGCCTCTCTCTGTTCCCAACGCCATTGCGTGTTCTTGCGCAACAGGTGTGTGAGTGGCAAGGACACTTGGGAAAAATTTGGAAAAAAAGACCGGTAGTACCCAACAAAACCAAGGAAACGCTGCAGCTCCTTAACCGTGGTTGGTGATAGTAGTTCTTTAATGTAGCCAGTTTCTCCGGGTCAGGAGCACATTCTCCGGGACGAATAAGTTGGCCAAGAAAACCCAGTTGCTGCTGAAACAGCTGAACTTTTCGAGGGTTTATAGTTAAATTTGCAGCTTCAATGCGTGACAGTACTGCATCCACGTCACGGACATGCTGTTCTGCTGTCTCAGAAAAAACCACAAAATCATCCAAAAAAGCCATGACACATTTGTACTTGAGGTCGTGTAGTACATTATCCATGAGCTCCTGGAACCGAGCAGGACTGCCGGCGAGGCCAAACGGCATACGAAGGTATTCAAAGACTCCACGATGGCATATGAAAGCCGTTTTATGTCGATCTGCAGGAGAAACGGATATCTGATGAAAACCTTGAGACAAGTTTAGGGTTGAAAATCACTTAGCTCGTCCCAATTGTGCAAACACCCATTCTGTATTCGGCATAGGATATAGTGGCACAGTAGTGCGCTTATTGACCTGTCTGTAGTCCACAGCCAGTCTGTGGCCTCCCGATTTTTTCGGAACTATAACTGGAGCAGAGGTCCAACTACTGCTCGATGATTGTATGATACCCTGCTCCAACAGGTCGTCCACGAGCCCATCGAGAATCACCCTTTTGCTGTTGTTGACCGGGCGCAACTTGCATCTAGATGGTCTGTTATTACTGTGTCAAATTTTATGTTCAATTCTTGTAGTTAACCTGGGACTGCCGTGAAGATATGGGCATATCGTGCAAGGACTTTAGCCAGGGAAACTTGCACTTCCGGAGGACCATGTTGAACAGCACCCTCTATTGTCGCAAACACTAACTGCGCCTCAGTGGACAAGTTTTGCTGCAATTCAGGTTGTTCCTGTAGCGATGTATGAGTGAATCCTGGTAGCATAGGAGCTACTATACGCAACGCTGCTACAACGTCATCAAGCTGTTTCTGCCGCCCTGGACCTGAAGCCACAGGCAATGGTGCAGCGGAAGATAGAGGAGATAAACGAACAGGAGAGCCAGTAGTCGGGATAACTGTATCCTCAGTTATCATCATCAGTGTATCATCATGTTGAACAGCACCTTGTATTGGTGCAAGCACTAACTGCGCCTCAGTGGACAAGTTTTGCTGCAAATCAGGGTGTTGCTGTAGAGATATACGAGTGAATCCTGGTAACATAGGAGCTACTATACGCCAAGCTGCTACAACGTCATCAACCTGTTTCTGCCGACGTGGACCTGAAGCCACAGGCAATGGCGCGTGTGAAGTAAGAGGAGATAAACGAACAGGAGATACAGTAGTCTGGATAACTGTATCCTCAGCTGTTGTCAGGGAAAACAACTGTTGCAATCCAATTGAGTCTATGACAGTGTCAATATCCCTTGATACTCCCATATTATTAACACTCTGGTTTGCAAAAGGAATCAGCCTCTGTATGGACGTACCAACTGTCCAGCCTCCTTCCGCTATGTGCAGTGAAATGCCTGTTGCTTGGAGAAAGTCTCGTCCCAGGATAATGGTGGCTGCAAGGTCAGGCAAGAATAAGAATTTTGCCGACGCGTACCTCCGGACCATCGGATGTGTACTCGAAGCTGTGCTGTAGCTGCTGCAGTCCCTGATGCTAAACACAATGAACGCGAAACATTGCATGCTTTAGCACCTGCTGCTACTGCTGCCTGTAGACCCACCTCCCCTAGTAAACTGACACACGATCCCGTGTCCATCAGTGCGGGGAGAGAAGCATCTCCTATATTTACATCTAAAATGGGAGTTCCACATTTGACGTGGCTTACCTGCATTACTGATTCCATGCAAGACCTCGCAGGTAAAGGTCTCACATCTGGTAGTTTCCCTGGTTGTTAGTTGTAGGTATAGTGCCTAGATCTGAGCGGGGTGTGGGGCATTGCTTAGCCCAGTGTCCTCTACCTCCACACCGGTTGCAGGATTCGTTTGACCGAGCTCGAGGGAGTGTAAGCGCCTTACGTTTGGACAACGCATCTGAAGTTGTTTGCTTGGTGGGGAAGAAAACGAGGTCTCGTTCAAGGAAGGTATCAGGCAAAGGAGGAGGGCGGTAACACGAATTACGCCAAACCAAATCCTGAATCTCTGGACCTACATCCTCTAAGTCTCTTAGTGATGTGAAGTTCCTCCCTAGCAATGCATGTCGAGTAAATGGAGTAACTTGGGCCAAGACTCTGTTCACTAGCTCCTCTTCAGACTCTGTGGATCCTAAACGCTCGCTGTAAGCTCTGATGACCCGCACAAAGGAGCCAAGGTCTTCATCAGGGTGCTGTGTCCGAGTTTCCAGTTCCATGCGCAGACGTCGTAGGCGATCCGGTTCTCCAAAGGTCCTGAGGAAATCCTGCTGAAAACCATCCCAAATGGTGTATCCCCCACGTGACATCCACCAGCGTTGCGCATCACCCACTAGCGCTACAGGAAGAATCTCCTGCAACAGCCAATGCCGATCGCGATGCACTGCAGTAGCGTACCGAGAGAGTTTCTGAAGAAATTCAGCCGGTGAATTTGCATCTAAACGCCCTTCAAATATTGGTAGTCAATTTTGAGGGCACGAACCGTGGTATCCCCTATATGTTCTCGAGGAACAATGTCACAAACCCTTGGCGACGTCGCGAGCACGGGATGCGTGAGCAACCCTGTACTATCTGCAACGGGCGACGGTGAAGCAAACTCTGGTTGCGATATCAAATAGGCGTTGATCTGCGTTGCAGACGCAAGCTCGGGTCGCACGGACGACCTTGCACCGGCAGCCTCAGACGGCAAGGTTGGTGACACAGTGGAACGCGACCGTGGCGGAACGGGAGGCGCGCCAACAGTGGTGCATTCACTCATCGTAGCCTGCACTGGTGAAGTTTCCGCCTCACATACCATTCGCAATGCACGTACAAATCCGTCAGAATTATTTACCTGAAACCTTCCCATGGCTTGTATTAGGTCCAAAGGTACAGCGTCCTCGTCAAACCGCGGCGACACGAAAGGGTTTGATTCCATATCGACACACAACCATGCACGTAAAAATAAAAAACTATTAAGTGACGAGCCCCCAATTGTTACGTCTAGGGGGAGTAAGTAACAATAATCAATGCTGATATAATTATTCAGTATTTATTTAAATTAATCTTCAGAAAATACAGAAAGAAACCATTCCTAAAAAACACCACAATCGACAATCCAATAACACCTTCTTCTGTTTTTCCACCGCTTGCTTAGGCTGTCTCCCGAAGGGGATTCCAATGCCTCCTAGATACTATACACACATTGACCTGACTAGGGCAAGTTAGGTTATACCTAACATGGCTTATTGATCTTTCTAGCTACTCTTGTCTTGATTTCTTCGGTTTTCTCTTTTGTTGTTGCTTTTCGTCAGTTGTATCAAGTCCTCTCCATCAGTAACGTTCTCCTTACTTGATCGACTCTTGCTGCCCCATGATTTAAGTTGCGATATGTGTGCTGTAGTTGCATACAGACGATTTCTATCCTCCTGATACAACTGAGTTACACGATAAGTATCTGAAGGCAACACTTCTGTAACAATCAGCGGTCCACGGAACTAAGGTTGCAGCTTCGTCGGTTGCCCCGTATGGCTGGGTGCTCTGCGCATTTTCTTTTCAGTTTGAGTGCAATAAGTAACATTTACTTTTGCTTGTTATACAGTACCGGGTATATTTACCCTTAAAAGTAGAATGAACATAATTCCAGAGGAGATAACGCTTTTACGCCATTATTTGGCAGAATTGAAAGAGGGGGGGGGGGCTTAGCTGTCATTCAGCTGAGTTTCGCAGCAAGGAGCACGAAATACTTGACAAGAGACGGGTTCGGGAACCCAGTTCATTGATAGGTCATCAAGGCCTCTATGGCCCATTGCGTCTTGTTGATATAAACATTTTGATGAGTGATGCTATTGTAGTGATAATCGGATCAGTTTACATAGCTGTGAGGGCGTCATCTAACCCGTCTATTATGGTGAAAACTGAGGCTTCCGGTGTATTTGAGGAGGCTATTGGTTCAGGTCTGGGTTGGGCCAGGCGGCGAGCAGCTTTAAGTTATTAACAACGTCTGCAAATGAATGTTGAGGGTTGAGTGGAATAACTGGTGGCAGGTTACTGTGGTCAGTGGACTTTTTGTAGGCTCGACGAGTGTACGGGAGTGTCTTGTGGAGTACGAGCATCCAGGGCGCGGAGATAGGTGGGGCATTTGCGATAGGACGCAGGACGGTCTTGTTTACAATTGAAGCACTTGGCGGATCCGGAAGGAGACTTTGAGGAGTAATTAGATGGTGATAGTCGGCGCACTTGAAACACACCGGAACAACGTTGCAGAAGTGTGAGAGTGTCCAAAAATGCTGGCAGTTAAAGCACTGCCGTGGGCCTTTCGGCCCACGATAGCGCTCCACGGTAACTCGGTGGTGGCACACGCGTTCCACCAGGTGAAGGGGATTACCCGGGGCGTTTAACTTGCGTAGTGATGACGAACAGAGGCATTGGTTGTCTTTCTCCTCCTCCTTCTTCAGCTCGGTGTGTGAGTTGCCGTACGTCCAAGACCGAGACGCCCTGGCTCTGAAGGTCGGAGAGTATGGTAGCTGTTTCCACTGTGGCCGAAATGCCACGGAGAACAAGCTTCTTAGTTCTCTGTTCCGTCGTAGGGAATGTGTGAAACATAATTTCTTTTCCTTTGAAGTGTGTGATAAGTTCATCATAGGTTTTCCGGGAGTCCGGCTTTATTTTGAAAGTGTCACTTGTTGATGATATTGTTACTTTTCCATGGTAGATGCATTAATTATGCGAATGAGCGAATTATACGTCAGGACACCGTAAACTGTAATGGGGGGTGCTCGGTCCTTGGGTTTAGGGAGGCGGTCACTGTTGCTTTCACGTATTGAGTTGTGGTTGTTGGGGACATCGTCGCGGAATGTACGCTGTGTTTTGGAGGAGGAGGCAGACGAAGACATCGAGTGCGCATCTCCTGCAGACTGGTCGTGATCCATGGACATGTCTCGACCCGGGTTTTAACATATCCACGTTAAGTTCAAGGTAGATGGCGTCATTAACCTGAGAGAGAGGCTCGTAGCGATTTGACAAAGCTATGGGCTGGAAGTGTTATGACTTAGCTTTGATGAGAAGCAGATGAAGTTGATGGCTGTGAATTGCCGTCGGCGTTTGGGGCCGCCTTAAACCTCTTGTTTAAGACGGTTGGTTTTTGACTGAAATCAATCTCTCCTGAGGAGCCGAACCGAGGGGACCGTTTACTCAGCATCAATTTGGTCCATTTGTCATTGTTTTTAAGTGGCGGCTGGGTGTTACAGTCCAACAGGAACTGTATTAGTTTTGAAGGAATCATTTTGGGTAGGTCTGTTGACATTGCGTGGCTGGTGTAGGCACTGTACTATGATAGCACTAGTATAAGTTGTGCGAGTTCGACTTTGGACTGCGCGTATACGCGACCATGACGTCTAGTGAGTGCGCAAGCACCAAGTTCGAGTTATGATTATGTGTACAGATGTTAACAAAAAATATGCAACATTAAAAAATCACCGATTGTAGGCGGGTTTCTTTGCAGAATATTCAGTTTTTGGGTTGGATTTTCCGATTTGGATAATATGTAACTGAATATACCCTTAAGGGCTAGACACAGGGCCTATAGCAGAGCCCTGTCTGTAGAGTCCACCTCTTCCCGGGTGGGGGAGGGGAAGCCTTGTTCCTGGGAAATGTATGAAAATACAATATCCTACAAGATATTTAGTACCTACGGCACAGACTTAAAAACCTTATAGTACGTTTACGTATGCACTGAATGCACACAACCTTACTTGTATGGTTGGCTGTCGCCTGCCTTGACAAGGTTATGCAATGCTGATAGCACAGTACACAGTAACTAACAGAACACGTCCGACTAGGTCCGTGGTCTAGATACAACTGCTCTGCGCATTACTACGACTTCTCCTTTGTCTAGCTTCATGCCGACGTAATGCTTCTTGTCGAAGTACTCCTTGTATTGACACTGTTTATTCTCTATGTCGATCCTCGCTTGTTCTTGCAAAGTTTCCGCAGGTGTCCACTCTTTATTTGCAGGACAATCTACTAATGGACGCAACACGCCATCACTAAAACGAGACTTATAGCCATGCAGAAGCTCAAACTGTGTTCTATTGGTCGTCTTATTTACTGATGTGTTGATATCTCGTTGGATTTTCTTCATCATAGTGTCTCAATCTCTGTGTTGAGGATCGTTCATCACTATTGCAAATGACTGTCAATAAAGTTCGATTAACTCTCTCGACTTGGCAATTGGCCCTTGGGTGCCATGACGAGTTAAATGTATGCTTTACTCCATTCTCTGAACAATACTCTTCAAACTTCTTTGATGAGAAACAGGTACCTCGGTCAGTAATTAAACGGTCAGATAACTCCCGTTCGGCAATCAGATCCCGCAAACATAACAGAACATTCTTGGTTGACGTATCTCGTACCGGATATATATGTACATACTTGGTCAGGTTGTCAACTGCAACAAGTAACTCATTATTTCCCTTAGAACTTCTCGGAAAAGGGCTTAGATGATCTAATTGCACGATTTCAAATGGTCGCCTTCCTGGTGGGATGGGATACAACTGTCCTGGTTGTTTACATCGTTTCATGTTTCGGAACCAATATCTTTCCTTGAGTTAAGCGATAGTGCGATCAACAGCAAAGTGCCCTGCTAAGTCGTGAAACTTTATCATCATACTTTTCTTCATTGTATCTGGCAACACATTAACAACCTTTCTTCTTTGTTCTCAGTAATCTTCTTGAAAAGTCTTCCATCGATCAACCACATATCTTGAACGTGATTCTTTTCTCTTACTGACCTTTCGTCTTCTGGCTTCTCAAGTATCTTGATTAAACCATTCAGCTTCTCATCCCCACGTTGCATCATTTGCACTTGATCTGCCACTAAAATTGTTAACAGCACATCAAGTTTATCACTAATAATTTCGTCCATGGCTGGCTTCACCAACTGGTGCTCGGCTAAGAGCGTCAACGTGCAGGATTTTATCACCTGGATGGTGTTTTACTTCAAAATCATACTGCTGTATAAGATCAAACATCCTCGTTACTACAGGATTAAGGGTTTTCTTTGCGTTTAGATAGATCAACGATTTACAATCGGTAACAATTACAAACTTAATACCAAGTAGAAACGATCGTAACCGACTAATAGACCAGACCAATGCCAGTAGTTCCAGTCGGCTACTATGGAAATGGCGTTCCGCTTCACTCGTACGCTTACTCACACAGTATACCAGGTGAAGTTTGTTATCTTCTCCCTTTTGTAGCAACATTTCAGCTAGACCATGACTACTGGCATCTGTATGGAGTTCTGTATATGCCTTTGGGTTGTAAAGTGCATGTACCGGCTTACGTGCGTATTCTAGCTTCAGGTCACCAAACTTTTCCTCCTGTTCGTCGCCCCACAGGAATAACTGTTTCTTTTGGGTCAGCCTAATGAGAGGTTCGGCTAGTTCTGCATATCTTTTTATTAAGCGCCCGAAGAAACCTTTCAATCCTAGGTACCTTCTTACCTCATGTACATAACATGGTCGTGGAAATTATCCACACTCTCAATCTTCCGTTAACCGGGTTGGATACTGCCGCCTGAAATTATAAATCCCAAGTAGTCTACTTCCTCTTAGAGAACTCACACTTTGTTATCTTCAGAGTTAGCTTTGCCTTTAAAAGGCAGTCAACACTTGACAAAGTCTTTCAAGCCTTTCTGCCCAATACTTTGCATATACGAGCAAGTCATCCAAGTAACATGATGAAATTTGTACTCAAGATCCTAGCACTACATTCATTCGTTGCAACTCCGATGGCCCATTCGACAGACCAAACATTAGTCTTCAAATTGTCCTGTATCATCCGGTGTAATGAAGCTCGTTTTGTGCTTTGCTTCCTCTTTTCACGGTATGTGCAAATACCCGTGTGCCAAATCGAGGACCAAAAATAAACAACTGATCGAAAGTTGTTCAAGTTGGTCGTCTATATATTGTAACGGATAGTGCTGTTTCACAGTTTGTTCGTTTCACTCACGGTAATCTACAACAAGTCTACTTTCACCGGTTTTCTTATGTACAAGTACGACAGGACTCGTGTTTGGCGACCGCTTCTCGCTTATGATTCCATTTTTCTTCCACTCTTAGACTATTCGTTTTATTTCTTCTCGTTCTCCTGCTGTTGTTTTATAAGGACGGCTATTGACTGGTCTGCTACCTTCCTTTTCAACAATGTCCATCGAGACTACATCAGTGCATCTTAGTTCCGACAGATCCTCAGCAAAACAATGCTGAAATTCATTCAGTAGATCTAGTAATTCAATTGACTGCTCTGTTGGTATCGATCGTTTCACCTACATTTAGCTCTTCCAATCGTATCGGTTCTTTCTCATTCTGTCTATCTTTGCACAACAATAACAACTATTCATCATTTACACCTGGTTTCGTTATTTACGTTGCATTTCCTTTTATCATCTACGCTACTAACATTTAAAACACTTTTAGTGGAAAAACCTATTTTATTATAATAAATTACAACGTTTCGGAAATGACTTTAACTTATTCCGTCTTCAGGTTCTTGTTAAAAACAAAAAATCATTTTATCAAAAATATATCAAAACAAACAAAGACAATAGCCAAGGTGAATAAAATTAAACATTTCACACATAAGTTTGACAAAAACAAGGTAGTACAAATAAAAAGGCTATTTCTTAGTGTTTACTAAAGGAATCCACATTGGAGGAAAAAGGTACTTGGCTGGCTTATACATGTGTCTTTTAATGTTATCAAAGCTGCTTTTTCAATTTCCTTTTTTTCCAACATGGCTCCTTTAGTAAACGCTTAGATTGTAGAAAGTCGAATTTATGAACCTTGTCCCATGCATGTTCTACTAGTTTCGATGACATAAGATAACAACCATCTGACTTCTCAATGTTTTTTCTATGCTCATTAACTCGAACATGCATAGGACGTCCGGTTTCTCCTATGTATACAGCATCACAGTTTCCACAAGGAATCTCATAAACACAACCCTTGTTCATTTGGACTTCATTTACAGGTTTAGTTTTTTGCAAATGGCTTCTAATGGTATTGACTGATTTAAAGAAGTTTGAATTTTGAATTTTGATCCAATACGTCGAATAGATTCTGAAAGACCTTTATGATAGGGAATATGAGCATAAGCTTTAGGCTGAACACGTTCTTCTTGATTTTCGGTGTACGGTTGATGATGTCTTTGGGATACCCATTATTCACTAGAGATGTTTGGATGATTTTTACTTCCTCGTCGAAGGACTCTTTGCTAGAGCATAAATTTTGGGCTCTATGAACTAAACCCAATGCAATACCAGTCTTGATGTTGTCGGGATGGTTTGACTCAAAATTCAGATATCTTCCTGAGAAAGTAGGTTTTCTGTAGACCTTCATCGTCAGATCATTGTTGGATTTTCTTAGAAGGATATCCAAAAACGGAAGTTCACCATCTTTCTCTTCCTCTATAGTGAATTGTATGGAATCATGCACAGTATTCAAATCCACCAAAAAATCAGCAAGTTCTTGATTGCCCTTCGTCCAAACAGCAAACACATCATCAATGTAACGCAACCAAATTTCATTATAGCAAACCACCACATATCTATATATTACCAAAAATACACAAACCTCATCCTATTCCATTTCGACCGGTAATTAGTTCCAGAAGTTCACCGTGTCAAAGCTTATCTAGATACTTATTGCCTATTTTGGCGCCCTTGGAAGGTAATAGAAGCTCTCATGTGAAGGACTCGCAACATTTTGTGGACATAATTCACAGGTTTAACCATAATGATTTGAAGGGCAAAATGGTAAGCTTTGATGTTAAAAGTTTATTTACTAATGTTCCTTTTAAATGAATCATTAAAAACATTGTTAAATCAAGATTACTGGCTGACAGATCATTAAAGAACAGGTCGAATTTGAGCGTGAGTAGTATTATGGAACTCCTTACTCTGTGTACGTCTTCAACATATTTTCAATATGGAAATGAATTTTTCAAACAGAACGATGGACTTGCTATGGGTTCCCCTTTTATCTCCAGTTTTAGCAAATGTTTATGGAAGAATTCGAAGAGAATATGACATCCATACTACCTAACAGCCCAAAAAATTTTGGGTTGCGTTACATTGATGATGTTTTTGCTGTTTGGCCCAGGGCAATCAAGAACTTGCTGATTTTTGGTGGTTTTGAATACTGTGCATGATTCCATACAATTCACTATAGAGGAAAGAAAAGATGGTGAACTTCCTTTTTTGGATATCCTTCTAAGAAAATCCAACAATGATCTGACGATGAAGGTCTACAGAAAACCTACTTTCTCAGGAAGATATCTGAATTTTGAGTCAAACCATCCCGACAACATCAAGATGGTATTGCATTGGGTTTAGTTCATAGAGCCCAAAATTTATGCTCTAGCAAAGAGTCCTTCGACAAAGGAAGAAAAAATCACCCAAAACATCTCTAGTGAAAATGGGTTACCCCAAAGACATCATCAACCGTACACCGAAAACAAGAAAGAACGTGTTCAGCCTAAAGCTTATGATCATATTCCCTATCATAAAGGTCTTTCAGAATCTATTCGACTTTATTGGGATCAAAATTCAAAATTCAAACTTCTTTTAAATCAGTCAATACCATTAGAAGCCATTTGCAAAAAACTAAACCGTAAATGAAGTCCAAATGAACAAGGGTTGTGTTTATGAGATTCCTTGTGGAAACTGTGATGCTTTTATACATAGGAGAAACCGGACGTCCTATGCAGTTCGAGTTAATGAGCATAGAAAAAAATTGAGAAGTCAGATGGTTGTTATCTTAGGGTCATCGAAACTAGTAGAACATGCATGGGACAAGGTTCATAAATTCGACTTTCTACAATCTAAGCGTTTTACTTAAGGAGCCACGTTGGAAAAAAAGGAAATTGAAGAAGCAGCTTTGATAACATTAAAAGGACACATGTATAAGCCAGCCAAGTACCTTTTTCCTCCAATGTGGATTCCTTTAGTAAACACAAAAGAAATAGCCTTTTATTTGTACTACCTTGTTTTTGTCAATTTATGTGTGAAATTTTTAATTTTATTCACCTTGGCTATTGTCTTTTGGTTTGTTTTGATATATTTTTGATAAAATGATTTTTTGTTTTAACAAGAAACCTGAAGACGGAATAAGTAAAGTCATTTCCGAAACGTTGGTAATTATTATAATAAAATAGAGTTTTTCCACTAAAAGTGTATTAAATAATATAATGAACTCTACTAACTTTAAAAGCTATAACATCCTCGAATTGCAACTTTCCCTTTAGCTCGGATAGCGTTACCTCTTCTTCCTTTCCTAAAATTTGCCCTCGTTTGAGTAAGGTGTCTTCTGTATACGATCCTTAGACCGGGGTCCGAGTCTCGCCATTCTTTAGCTTGAAGTGGCTTCCTACCAAAATTTTCATTAGGCCTACTATTAGGGAACAACATTTTTTCGGAATCGGATTTTGCATTTACATGGACATTTAACCAATTAATCCCCGTTTTTGTTCATCGTGGTTTCTTCCATAACAACAATCTTTTCCTTTACTTGGTTTGTCATCCACGGGTTATGTTCGCGAATGGCTCTTCGTTTCGATAACCAACTTTAGACTATTTTCTACCTTGACAAAAACGATATGTGACTGATCGTGCCCTGACCGCCAACGAGTAAGTCTGTCGGTTGATCTAAATCTGGTACTATCAACATGGTCACTCTCCCACAAACTTCATCGATTTCTAATTTACTTTTGGTACATCCAGCTGCTTTTAACACTTCCTTTGGGGGTGCTCCGAAACCAAACAGTGGACTTGAGTCTGTAAAAAAATTTTCCCGAATTGGGCCCCAGTAGCTGCCCATCAGTAATAGTGCACGTCGAACAATCAGTGTCAAATAGTGCATTAACAGTGAAAATTACCATTTACTATAGCCCTTTTTTATGTATTTTAAAAATTGCCACACTAGTTCTACAGGGTGTTTCCATGTTTATTAATAAAATTCACAGTTGAATTGCTTGGCAATACACTTGGTTTAGAAGTAGAATCATTACAGAAACGCTGGACGTGACCTTTGCTTGCCACAACCATGAATAAACTTGTCGTTTTGGTGCTGGACAGTCCCTAGAAATGTGTCTAAAATAATACAGTTGAAACATTTGGGCTCACCTTGATCATTCCATGTCACCAGTACTCCCCTTGTCCTTTGATCATACATTGGAGGAGGACGCTGCTCTGCTACACCTTGATGAGCAGATGTTGGCATCGGCTTCTGTTGATTGTATGGCTGTTGGATGCCTTTAATCTTTACCTTGTGTAGACCTACTTGAAGTCTTGAAGGATGCATTGGCTGTGGTACTCTCTTATCTGCATCTCTTCTATGATGGTGTATTCTATCTGCTCGTTCACATTCCACCTCTTCGTAATTGCGCACATCCTTCAGTAGATCGTCTTCATCAGTATGCATCCTGGACATCAGAACATTGCTTAATTCCCGGGACCACAGTCCTATTAACATTTGTCTCTTAGAATCTTCGAAGTCTAGTCTAAGGTTCTCTGCACCGGCGCATCTTCTCGTGAAAATAAATTGTTTGTGTTTTCACCCTTTTAGTTATTACGCTCGTTCATTCTCTTTCCAACGTTCCGGTAAGCTAAGACAACGTCACCCTCAAAAGTGTCTTCAACTGTAGTTTTAAATTCATCCCCAGTCCGTGAATTCTTCATGTCGTGCCATATACCAATGGTGTGCTGCCTGGTTAGATGGGATCTTGAGCCTCGAGCTTGAAAGGAAGGGGGTCCATCCCATGAAGATTTGAGGTTTTCTCCAGATTTTGGTAACCACGCACATCTCCTGTCCCTTTTCCCATTGAAATCAGATATGTTTTTCGATAGATCTGGCATGATAGGTGATATGCATCCCTGCTGTCTAACGTGAGATAGGTCTACGTTTTCCACCTTTCATAGGTATATTAGGCCTATTAAGTTGCTGTATTATAGCTTAATCCCGTTGGCGATTTTGTTCCACCGGTTCCTGCAGAACGTCCATCATATTTTTATTTTTCAACCGTAGCTTGTTTTCCATCAATTGCCCGGGTTCGCCTAATGGCTATTAGGTGTACTAGCCTCCATCACAATTCACAACACTTGAGTCTAGGCCTACTCCTGGCATGGGCCTCAGAGGAATTCTTGTCTCTGTGACAGGGCTAGGCTTATGCGTATCACTATGCTCAGGCCTTTCAACACTTTCATTTTCTCTACTTTCAAATTTATTATCATACTCAAATCGTTGCATGTTTGCCCCTATTTCTCTACTTTCTTACACTCAGCCGAGTTTCGGGAGCATCTAGTTTTAGGTCACTTCTTTTGTTCTCGCTTCTTTCATGGAAGTTTAAAAACATGGTCGCATTTGCTGTCGTTTTAATATTTGCCCGAAAATAAGTCTCCTCAGCCAACTTATTGCGTTCTTCATTTGCAATCCCACTTCTGATTTGTTAGATCATCCTTATCGTATCTATCTTCGTTTTATTATAAACAACTTTCACTTGATTAAACCGACTTTATTAACTACAATTAACCATCAGCGTTTACAAACACGTTTCAATTTCTATCCTCTGGCCCGCCACCAGAGTCGATAAGAGTTTCCCCGTTGGGGAGGTCCTCCCAACTCCCATACCGCCCTGGGTTAAATTAAAAAAGTCGGTTTTTTGGGCGTTTGGAATCTAACGTTTCCGCGCGATTCCTGTGTGACGATTGATGGAACTACTTCAAAAAAAGCTACGTCACTTTTCTAATACTGTTTAACAGTCGTTGAACGGAAGAATGGCGTGAAACGTCCAAATATTAAATACGATCAATTGGCGAATGTTGTGCACAAAGCAACTCTCGTTTTTATTGATGAAGGATATTTCTTATGGAGTAGACCTAAGCTTAGGACCTAGGCCCGACAATATGTATTTGTTCGATATTTCGATTTTGAACGTGCTGGGCGTACTTACGTCTGAAACTGTCTAGTGGCCTTGGGCCTAGGCTACACTTACGTCCCGTAAGCTTAAACAGACCCACATCTCCATTAATTTCTTACAACATTGTCAGTGACGCCTGCGCAACATTTTATGTAGAATATAAATCCAAAAGTAAATCGTTTTTAAAGGCTAGGGCCCCTGGGCTAATATGATTGGAATAAAATTGAAGTTGACGTTTCCATCTGTTTTTTTGTTTATTGCATTGTCACTGCATATAGATAATCTACTGACCGTATTTAGCGTGCAGGTGCTTTTATTAGTTTCACATTTGACCCGCCCTCACGCGCCGAGCGTTAGATTCCGTTTTACTTGGGAGTAATGGGACCTCCCCAGAAGGGGAACTTCTTAAGAATATAATAATAATAATAATAATAATAATAATAATAATAATTATAATAATATATAATAATAATAATAAGAATAATAATAATAATGAATAATAATAATAATACACATAATAATAATAATAATAACAATAATAATAAATAATCATAATAATTGGATGAAGCGCTGCGAGCGTATCGAGCGAAGCGAAGATTCCATTCTACTACACTGGAGAAAAAAATCGGAATGTTTTTTTTTTTTTTTTTTTTTTCCTTTTTTTCTTTTTGTATTTTTGTCCCTGTTTGTCCGCACGTTCCGGCTACACCGATACTCCGACTGAGATGAAAATTTTATGGGAGGCCCTTTCGAAATCTCTGAACTTAAACTGCTGCCTACTTTTTGAGCGCAATCGAAAAATTATTTCTCAGGAAAATCGCAATTTTTCGATTTTTTTTTTTCGATTTTTTAAAAATTTCTTTGACTTTATAACCCTACAAGCTTTATCCGATTTTAATGATTTTTGCACAGAACCTTATTTAATGAATTCAGATATTCTTGTGAAATTTGAGCGCAATTGAAAAAAGATTTACTCCTTAAAAATCGAATTTTACGGGTTTTTTTTTCTTTTTTAAACAATTCTTTGAACTTAAAACACCTACATACTTTATCTATGTATGATTTTTTTCGCAGAACCTTAATTTTATGCATTTTATATATTAGTTTAAATTTTGAGCGCAATCAGAATTTTTTTCTTATAAAAATCGCAATGTCTACGATTTTTTTTTAACATTACGATTAATAAATTAAAAATTAAAGTAATCTTGGTAATTTAATTTAATTTAATTAAATTTAAAAAAATCACTTTGAAATGATTTTCCACAGAACAACAGAAAAATTCGCATAACACATGGCGCTCAATGCCCAATTAACGCTCATCAACAACGGTGGCGGGACTTAAGCTTTTTCCTAGTAATAATAATAAGAATAATAATAACCCCAACATTGTTGGGGTTACACGCAAGTCCAGTTCGAGATAAGTTGCTGGTTAATTTCTATTGCCGCTTGAAATACAAGCATTCCTCTCAAATTTTGACGATCATCTGATCTACTAGTGACGTGGCTACAAGTGACATTGAAGGGAAGTTTAGTTTTTAGTATTAATACCATTATTTGTAGTTTAATCGTTGTCGGACCTAGCTGGTAAATAACATTGCAACACATTTGAATTTTGTTATTTTTTGACAGTTGGTGGTAGGCATCTATTCATTTGAGGCATTATTTGTAACTTCAGCAGGGTAATAATATCTAAAATAGTATAATATTTTACATTTTACGTAATGCAACCCGTTAATTATTTTGCAGAATCAGAAGATTAAAGTCTTCTTAATTCGTCAAAATACATAAAAGATTTATCAAAACGAAAGGCAAGGGGGTTCGAAGCGAAGACCTCATCACCCCCTGAAATTGATGAATCGTTGAGAAAAGTTTTTTTAATTCTTTTTAAGTGCATTGACTTTATAACAATAACAAATAATATGTGAATTTGACAGATAGTAGAATATTGATCCTAGAACAAGGAAGTAGGGAATAACGAACAATGGACGTTTCTGCGGTGAATTCACTTCGACCACCAAAGCTTGAAAAATGAGGCAGCGTCATCAATGGACAGAAATATGAAACATGTGTGTGTGGCGTAGCTTTTATAGGGTAACGTTTTAGGAGACTGTGTTGTATTAACAATAACTTTTTCCCCTTGACTCATACATTGCATAAGTATAACTCTTTTTAAGAAAGTGAATACCTAGCCTATGGAGAGTATACATAGTTGTTAACAATTTTATATAAAAAATATACATTAAAATATACATTTCATAATTTCTAATATCTTTTTCCTTCTATTTCTATACATAATACTTATTTTTTGTATTGAATTGTTTATTTTATTAATTATTTCATGAAAATACATGGGACCAGTTTCAGGGTGGTGAAGGAACGTTGAGTGTAAGCTATGGGTGGGGTTTTTATATTTTCGGGCACAAGATTTAAGTTAAACGTCAGCTGGATGAAGGTACTACTCATTGATGGTGTAGAAGCACGCTTTATAAGAATATTTCAATGTATATTTACAAGGTCTAGGGATTTGTATATTTTTAATTTCTGGGGGTTATGATTGAAGATTGTTATGACGTTGGGTAATGAGGTCTTTGGAGAACGCGTTTGTATTATGATTGGGACAATTAATTTTGATTGCGATCGTGTATCATGGTCATGATCGTTGAGTTAATTGAATAGGTGAGGGTTTGATTTGACAAAAGACTGCTGCAAGTTGTATCAAAAGTACTTGCTAAGGTCAGATTTTTTGGGTGGGAAGATATTTCTGCACGAGGTACGCCAAGAGGCTTCCTACTATAATTCGAATGGCCGTTTTTGTAATCTAACACTCCTTATAGCTTTTGTGCGAGTTTCGCCAGAAAATAATCCGTATGATATGTGTGAGTGGATTGTGTCATGGTATAATGAAAAAAATAAGGACGTTGTGGCTGACTAGGGCCTTTATTCTTCTGAGGAGGAAACATCCCTCTTTATCTTGGAGCAAACAGCGTCTATGTGGTCTGTCCAATCAAGAGTGTTCAAGTCATATTGTGACCCATGAATGAATGGCGGTCAGAGCAGGCAATGCTCTTAGATGAGATGCGAATGAGGAGGCGTTCGGTGGGTTGGAACTTTGAGTGGAAGTTTAAATACACCGTTTTGACGGTTGAAGAGAAAGGAGTTTTGTTACAGTATTGTGACATTATGGAAGTTTGTTCGTTGGACATTTGTGAGAGTGGTGCTAAAGATTTTCCTTTTTGTGCTGTGTATATGGCTGAAATCATCGGGACGTATTGTGTTAGTATACCAGTTGTGAAACCTTCTGGCATTTATCGTTGACATAAAGGAGGAAGAAGGGTGGTCCAAGAATGGTTCGCTTGTGGACACCACTTTTCAAGGATCGCGGTTGAGATGAAAAGGGTGGTTAGGTGTTATTTATTGAGTTTGCGGATTTCGACTATTTGAGACCGGTCAGAATAGGTAAGAAGAGATCAGGAGTGGGCTGCCTCTGATGTCCCATTGATCTAATTTGTATAGTAGGATAGAGTTATCGATGGTGTCAAATGCTGTTAACTAAGATCGTAAAAAAGGCCTATGGGAACGTCCCGTTATCAAGTGCATCGTGATATCTTTGTAAGAAAGGAAATAAAATAGCTTGTGGTACGTTGATTTGCCTTTTGGAAACCATGTTGGGTTAGTGATATTATATTGTGCTTGGATATAACAGGGTTTAAGCGGGCATAAAAGGCTTTTCAAGATTTTTTAGAAGGAAAGAGAATAAGATATTGGGCCGAAAGTTGATTTTGGTCGTTTTAGAGAACCCTTTTTCTTATAAAGTGGGAATAACTTTCAGCTTCTTTCAGCTTTGAAGGGAAATACCAGTTTCAAATGATTTGTTTATTATTAATGATAGGGAATGGAAATGGATTTGTAACATTGTGATAAAATTGCAGTGGGGACTCGTTAGTCGCGGAAGATTGTTTGTTACCTACGGATTTAAATAATTTTGTGCAATTTCTGTTGAGGTGTGTCGAAAAGAAACATTGACTGAGTGATTGAGGATTGTTGTTGTGGGGGGCATTGCAATATTACTGATAATGTTGTGGTCTGTTTTTACTCCCGCTTCTATAAAGTAGTTATTTAAATAGTGTTGATATTATGTTCGGCTCTGACACTAGTGAGCCTTCTATGTTTAGCAAAAGGTCATCACGGCGATTGTGGGGCTAAGATTGTGATTTTATTAGCTTCCATGGATGCTCTTGCTTATGTCAGCCCTTTCAATTTTTTGTGAATAAATTGTTTTTTGTGTTTCTAGTTTGAGGGAGTGAATTTTCTTGAGGGCTTTATAATCGTCAGAGTAGTTTTGAACTGGGGGGTGTAGTTTTATGCATCTGATATAGATTTCTGAGAGTGTTTGCCTTCTTCCAGTGCTCTTTGGTAATCCAAGGACTTGGGTCAGGTTTGTTTGTGTTTTTTGACGGAGTTTTAGGAAAAGCTTTGTTAAAAAGACTTAGGAATGTATTAGGAAGGTATTTAGTGCATCGTTTTGCGTCCGAGTATGTATTAGGGCCATTTCTTCTTCATCGAGTAGCTTTAGGAAAAAGTTGAATATTTGTTTTATTGAATTTCCTTTTTCGTCGCTAATTTGGGGAGGAATGCTCTTTGCATTTAATTTCTAGAAGAATGGCTGCATGATCGAGAAGTGTGGATGCAATAGTTTGGTATTATAACAGGATTGATTCGTGAATGAATATCTTCTCAAGGAGGGTACTCCTTTGCCAGTATACGAGTAGGAGTGGTTGATGGAAGCAACCCATTGTGAAAAGATCGATCATGTCTAGGAGGCGTGTCTGTGGCGTTAGATTTTAATAACATGTTAATGTTGAAATCTCCGCAAAGAGCAATTTCTCGTTTTGGAAATTGTTTGGTTGTTTAACAAGGGTATCCTGGAGATTGTCCAAGAAGAGATTTTACATCTCGCATTGGTGATCTATAAATTGAAAATATCTAATTTGTGAGTTGGTTTAGTTTCAAACAACATCCAGTGGCCTTCAAAGTCATTCTGAGCATATCAATTGAAGTTTGTGGAATAGGAACTATGTTAAGGATGAGGTTTCGCAATATGCTACCCGCCATGTTTATGGGTTGGTCCGACAATAGATGCTTATTTAGAGATACCTGGTATGCAGAGGAGGTTGATTTCTGATGATTCGAGCAATGTTTCAGATATACATATTACGTCGGCTGAGTTATTATGTGATCAGAGTTTCTAAGCTCTTCCATTTTATTGCGCAATGGAGCGGATGTTTTAGACTTATGATTGTTATATTAGTCCGATAGTTAGAAAACATTTTGCTTGTTTGGTTGTTTTTTAAGGTTTGATTTTTTGATTGGAGTTTTAGAGAATAGGAAGGGCATGGTTTTGGCATGTCTATGGGGTTGTGAGGAAAGTTAGTGTGTTTAGTTGCTAATGTGGGGAGTTTTTTATATCTGTGTTTTTATTAGTTGACAATAAAGGCATTTATGGGTTGGTGTACCTAGTCAACTGGGCTTAGATTTGGATTTTTTATTGATGATTTAGATGACTTTAAATGGAGTGGTGGAGATCTAACGTTTATGTGATGCCTGTTTTGTTTCTTCCGATAATTATCAGTAAGATTTCAACTAACTCTCTGGGGGACCATGGTTTTGTGAATTTTAAGATTTCCTGACCAGAGACCCCCTATCATTAACTCCCGTAATTGTTATAATTCATTGGCTGAAAACGACGTATACCACTACTTCGGGGTGTCATGTTGTGGTATAAGTTGCTTGACTTCTTGGAGCTGGTGTAGCGATCCTGTCCAAAATAAAGGCCGTCTCAGATTGATATCACCTGTGTTGTCTTCTCTTCAATTGTACTGGAATGTACAGTGTCCTGTGCAAGTGGAGGATGAGGGCCGTCTCAGACGATAACACTTGTGCTTGCTTCTCCACCAACGTAACGGTGACAAAACACTGCCCTGCACGCAATTAGAGGTATCGGGCCGTTCCAGATGAATGCAGCTGTGCTGGCTTCTCCTCCAAGGTACCTGACATAACAGTGCCCTGTACGCAATTTTTGAGGTGGCGGACGTTTCAGATGAATGCACCGGTGCAGGCTCCTCCTCCAACGTTTTTGACAACACGTGTCCTGGTTACAAGTAGAAGTGTGGAGCGCCGTCTCGATGTCTCAGCGACAATAGTAGGCTCAGTGGATGGGTCAAGCAGACTCCGCGAGGGCGCAGTAGCTTCTGCTGCATCGGTTGGAGTTTCGGGGGACTGCCGCTTGGCGCGGGGGGACTCCGTGTAGTGGGCAGCAATCAACGTTTGCAGCTTTCTGAGTCGCAGCGGCATCAGCAGGGCTTAGTACTTGATCAAGCGAAGATTCCGCCTTTTGGGGCAGTGATTTCCGCTGTACCCACTAGAGTTTCGGTGAGCGGCCGCAGCGACTTAGCTTTGCACGTTGATGCCGCCAATTGGATCCTCGGTGTTGTGGCTGCTGACCTCACTTGTGTTAGCGTTTAAGTCTATATATTAATATTGGGTTTTCGATTTCTTGGACGTTTTTGATTATATTCTGACTAATGGCCAGTGCATTCTGTCCGAGCCCGCCCGCCCCCAGAATTTCGCGGCATGGCTTACAGTCGGTATGTGATAGTAACTACAAAAATCTCTAATTGCTTTCAACGAATTCAGGAGGTCTTTTACCAGCGTTTGTCCTTGTGATCTATATTTCGTTATCCTGGTAGAATAGTTAGTTCTCCTTTTAGAGTGCGAGTGGCCATCTCATTATCGACAAGATCTCCATAGAGAGTTTAACTGAATATCCATTGTTAGAAGTAAGTGCGCAGAGATAGCCCGACCAAAGAAGAATTATAGTTAAAAATAAAATGTTACCATAACATATAACTTGAATAAGACGCGAAGTGAAGACTAACTACCAAGCACATCAGATGATAACGTCGCTACATCGCCAGAGGACGCGAAGAAGAAGACCAGTTGATACCAGAACTACTAGAACTCCAGAATTAATACCGATAATCCGCCATACCTGCTAGGGCCTACAACTCCAGATCTACCAGTTTATACCAGAAATTCCAGACGCAACCAGAACGTTCAGACATACCAGAACGTCCAGAATACCAGAAAAAGTCGTACCTACCAGAACAACCAGACCTACCAGAACCGTCAGAACCACTAGAAATGCAAACCATTCAAGAAGATCAAGACACCCAGAACGACTGGACGATCAAACACAAGATGTAGATATTATAACGTATTAGAAAATACAAACCTGACATTATCCATCTAAGAACTCCTAGCTTTAGCATTTGCAAACAGCCATGTCAATGTTTGCGCATGTTGCACGTAGAACCAAAAAACCAAAAAAAAAAAAAAAGACCATCAGACCTACCCAAGCATTAGAAGTAAATTAAGACAGCGGACACATAAGGAACACCATATTTTTATCAGCATACACACAGACTAACTATCATTTTGCAACGTTCATGCGGCAATTTACGGTGCAGCTGTAGCAGTAATTAGATACTTGGGCTTAAAGGTAAAATCTGATACTTCTTCAAGACAAAACAAGAAAGAAAATTCCGAACTGGGAAAGCGACTATTGGGTAAATCGATGAGTTTAGGAAGGGAAATTATCGGTAGATTTGGAACAATGCGAATGGGTAATCGATCCTAAAAAATGTGGTACTCTACTGCCCAAAATATATTTGAAAGAATCAAGGTTTCACACAAATAACATGAACATCTTGAACAAATTCATTCACGAATATTTGGATACACTTAAACAAAAGTCAGTGCTCTTGCTAAGAAATTAAAAAGATATAGAGAAAGTAGCATTAGAAAGAACAAAACCGAATGTTTCAAATTAAATGAAAAACAGTTTTAAACCAAAAACTATCTAGTACCGAAGAAATAACAGGAAATGGAACACCAACTAAAAAGACGGAGATAGATGATTTTTGGCAGGAAATATTTGGGTAACCTCGGTAGCACACAACCAGGATGCACAATGGATTCAAGACGAAAGAGCTGAGGGATGAGCGGATGTTAATGATATGAGGTTCGAAGGTATAACTGTTGATGAATTAAAGTCGACAATCAGTGCTACCAAGCTGGAAAGCACCAGGTAATATACTATAAAAAATTTTGGTATAAGAAATTCATACTACTCACAATCAAATTAGAAAATGTCTCACGAGTTTATAAATGGAGTTAAAGAAAATACCCAATTCTTTCTGAAAGGGGTAACCTTTCTCCAACCGAAAGATAATGGAAAACACGAAGAAGCCAAGTAAATATCGGCCATTAAACATGTCTACCCAACTTTATATAAAATATTGACTTCATGTATAACAATAAAGTATATAAGGCATTGCGAAGAATACAATATCAATGGCCGAGGAACAAAAAGGATGCTGTAAGAACTCCAGGGATGTTAAAGAACAACTCATTATCGACTTCTACTGTATGAACCGGCACACAATAAGAAAAGGAATATTCACGTAAACTACATTGACTACTAGAAAGCTTATGACTCCACACCACACACAGGCTTTTCAGATTTTAACAATTTATAAAATCAACCCAGTAATTGTAAAACTTTTTTGAAGACAGTATGAAGACATGGAGAACAACACTTAAACTAAATAATGAAAAACCAGCAGCTAAGCTACAGATCCAATCCAATTAAACGTGGCATTTTCCAAGGTGACTCATTTAGGGCGCATTATATTGTTTTGTCTGTCATTAACCCAATGTCGCATATGCTTAACGATCACATACGGATTTAAAATTAAGAGGACAATAATATGTATGTCACACAATTTCTCACCTATTCTTCAATGGATGAATGCTAAAGTTTATGCATCAAAATTTTGTTCAACTAAACCAGTTTAATCAAAATACTTCATTTGAATTTTAGTCAAGATATCTGCATGGATTTGGAGTAGAACAAGTGTAAGAAAAAAAAAAAAAAGACGCTACATATCCGAAAAGGGTAAGGTTTACGCCGGCAGAAGAGTTCCACTAGATGATGGAAATAGATTGGAGTAATGGATGATAACGAAGGATACAATATTTTAGGATTCTCACAAGCTGCCAGAATTGAACTAAAGTATGAAAGAAAAATTTATAGATACATACAAGGACGACTAAAATCTATCCTCAAGACTCAACTAAACGGTAAAAGCAAGATCACAGCATAAATACAATATGGCCTATACCATTACTGACATATTCATTCGGAATCATTAAATGGACACAGACAGACATCCACGCGCTG
Organism: Sweltsa coloradensis; assembly: GCA_024449915.1. Classification (NCBI taxonomy): domain Eukaryota; kingdom Metazoa; phylum Arthropoda; class Insecta; order Plecoptera; family Chloroperlidae; genus Sweltsa; species Sweltsa coloradensis. The sequence continues at coordinate 87,302 of JAMZAV010002094.1, forward strand.
GAAATAGTAACTGCTCGTACTACACCTTATAAACACAGAATCAATCATCCTTAAATCGCAATATAGAGATTGACACTTCCAAGAGAACAAGGAGGACGAGCCTAATTTGAATCTGGACAACTCTATTTAAACAACTTAGACATTTTAAGAAAATATTTTTTTACAAAGAGCAACCAATCAACCACTGCATATGGCTGTGGTGCTAGCTGAACAAATCATTACTCCACTCAATCTAGCAAACGAAAATGTCAATCTACAAGGGAAACTCATAACTGACGCTTCAAGAGTTACGTCCGCTCAGAAAAGACCACTACGCAAGAGACAATTAGGATGAAACTACATAAAGGTCCACGTAGATATTAAAGCATCAAATAGGTGTTAAAACAACGGGGACTATTTGGAGAAACAGAAGGTTTTATCTGGCTATCAAGACAGAGTGCTTGCAACGAAAAATTATAAAAAATACTTATACAGATTGCGACAGTAAACGATCAATGTAGAAAATGTAGCGGAAGGGTGAAAACAATCGAACACATCCCATATCCCGAGTGCCTAGTCACTATTTCAAAACGGATTACCTCTACAGACCATAACCAAGCTAGCTAACATCATTCACCAAAAACGAGCAAGCAAGTACAACCTCATGGATACACACCACCTTACTACAAATACAAACCGGAAAAGTACTAAGATAGCAAGATTTCAAATTATATTTACGACCGAACAACAGTTATAACAGACAAAACCTATACATCACACCAACCGATATAATTATAATTGCCAGAAGAAACAAGAAACTACCCTTATTGACGTGGCTGTCCCATGTGCCCTAAATAACGTCGAGACTACATGGAAGAAAAAAATTGACAAGTATAGTGAACTTGCAATTGAGATAAAGAAGATGTGAACAGAAAAAGGTAAATACAATCCCATACGTGATAATCGGCTAATGGCATCATACCGAAGAAGCTACATGAAAGCATTAAAACAACTAGATCTTTCCACCCAAATGTTTACATCGAGACTCAAAAGGCAGTAAAAAACCTCAACACTTGTAGAATGTTCGCGTAAGATTTCTAAACTAAAGAATGATACTTCGAGATTTCCGAGACAGCTTCCATCCTGACATGGTTTTCGTGGTTTTCCCATAGTCCGAAGAGCAAATGCTAGGATGGCGACGAGAAATCGGCCGACGACCGTGACACAGCAGAAAGAAAACATCATCTACAAACTATATTATAAATGACTTATTTGAGTTTTATAGTTAATGACAAAGTATAATGTAGGTATGTAATATAGATTAACACATGGAAGTACTTACGTAAGTCCGTCAACATGTTAGCCTCCGGTTTTTGACCGAGTTTTTGGTATGAAATACATCCATAACATAATATCAGAATAATATAATAATAATAATAATAATAATAATAATAATAATAATAATAATGTCTTTATTTCTCTTGAAGAAAATGGCGAATTTAAGCCAATCACCTTCTTCTCTTCTCTCCGTCCCTACTATTATACATACTCACCGCCTTGCCTTTATTAGGTCTGTTCTTTTGTCCATCTATTTTTACACCTTTTGCACCTTTCAAGAAATATGCGTTCTTTTGTCCAGGGTTTATTACAGTCTTTCTCCAAAGACGTGTTCTTTTGTCCAGGGGGTATTACAACTTTTACCTTTTTTGTCACCTGCTTCTGAGGAGGTGTAAAAGGTGTAAACGAATGGAATTTGCACCAATTTCACTAACCCCACGTTTTAATAAATGTGTGATTGTTTAATAAATGAAGAAAAAACTTGGTAATAATAGAAATATATGGAATAGAAGTGCAGAAAATGCTCAAAGCTATGTTATTGAGTGTGATATCTTCTGAAAGTGTTTGAATTGAATGGCACTGGCAACAATAACCTCGAAATTTGCTGTCAGATTACACAAATCCGTTCTTTTGTCCATCCGTGAAATATACAACCTTTTAAAACAGCCAATTTCTGATTCTGAATTTTTACAAAAACCTAGGTGTAATTACCACCACACTTTGAGGTGACAAAGAACAAACCTATTGTTTACACATTTGCCTGTCGCGCCCTTTTTAAAATAATTTAAGACCCCCAATTGTCTCTTCTGCGGGACCCTCAAGCCCTATTAGCGAGATTCGCAGTAAATTTTGCCCATCAAGGGAAAAATTTATCACTCGTCGAATATTTTGTAACTGTGTTAACTGCTTTAAGGCAACCCGAGAAGTAGAAATCAACACGATGGGTGATTTCCACACTATCGTGTACACCCCAGTGTCCTTTCCCAAAATCCCGGGAGTAGACTATATACTGGGGTCCCATTTGCTCGCGAATTTTCATCGACGTTGCCTCAGAAACACATAAAAGTGAGTGGGTTTTCCCCGTCGAGAAATAAAAAAATTTGAAGGCGGCGGGGAAGGTTTCCCCCTAGGGGTAGCGGTACACACATAAAAACGCAATATGCACTTTTTGAACACGGTTTCCCGCTTGCACGTTGTAGGTGGGACAAAAACTTTTTTAAAGGGGATGTGGAGGCACTCGAAATTTCCCTTAGAATTAAAAATGGCGGCCATTTTTAAAAAACGCTGTCCTCAGAAAAAAATAACCTTTTGATTTTCAATAAATCATGTTGTATCGTTTTCATATTTCCGACCAAATAATCGAAAATAAGTCAAAATAAAATCGGGTAAAAATTCTAGAAGTTTAACATGTATTTAGTATTTTTTCAAGGAAAATCTTCTTTAGTTTGGGTAGGGACGTGAAATCCTTTACCCTACCCCAATTGCTTTTCCCATAAATTATTATATTTAATGTTTAATTTAAACCGAAATTCTTTTTTTACTTATTGGCCCATTGCTGCGGCAACTAGAGGGTTCAACAGGTGGAATTTTATTTTTGTGCGATTAATATGCTGCCTTTTTTGCTCTTTTTGGACTTGGCTCATTTGAAGCTGGTCCCCAAAATTTTTTTTTTAAAGGGAGGCAAAAAAAATTCCTTTCGAACCCAAAGTGGCGGCGGTTTTTGGAATTTTTGCCCTTAGTAACAAAATTCTTGCATTTTTTCAAATTCATCTGTGTTTGGAGCATTTCGTATGTAAGTGACTCTCAAAATACAAATTTACTCAATATTAAAGTAAAAAAAAAAAAAAATTGAGAAATAAAATTTTGTGAATTTTAAAACTCAAACTGGAGTTTATTTGGCCCTGTTTTACTTTGTGACTTTGTTAAAGGATCGCTGGGGTGGCTGGAACGAGTCTAGAACTCATTTTTTGTTTTTTTTCTTTCGGGTAAACTTTTTAATAACGTGGGTATAATATTTCCACGAATTTTTTATAAAAAATCCTCTATAAGACCTTTAGCGTACCCAAAATTAATTTATTAATTTTGAATTTCACAAATCGAAAATCTCCTTTTTTTACTCAATTTGGTGAATTTGGGGAAAATTTTTTTACAAGTTCATTTTTTTTTTAACGCTATTTGAATATGGAACAACGTTTAATCAATGTGAACTCAGGTTAATTTGGTTTCATCTAATTAAACGGTTTGGTGATAATTATTCTAAAATTGAAATCCATGTTTTGGATTTCCCTTTTTTTTTCGCTTTTTGGACTTATGTCTCGAAATTTGCCCTTTTTTGGTTTTCTTGCAACCAAGTGTGGATATTACAAAAAGTATTTCATTAACAGCATGCAAAATTTGGGAATGTTTCCCAAACCTTTCAGCATAAATCAAAACACCTGCAGGGGCCCAACTTTTCGAACGACTGTGGGTGCTCAAAACAAGAAAACTATGGGGTGAGCAGTGGCGATTTGGAGTAGTTTGACTGGTGGGGAAAATTAATCCCCCGGAGGTAGTAATGGGGACTACAGGGGGGGTTCGGGGGGGAACCCCCCCAACAATAGTCGAAAATTTTTGAAAAATCAGGTTTTTAGAGTGTTTTTGGTGCTTTTTTAAAAAAAAAGTTGTGGGTGAATGCAATCCCAAAAATAAGTAGTTTTTGTGCAGTAAAAAACTGGAAACCCCCCAAATAGAAGGAGCACTGAGGTGATAGATTATTTTACACCCCGCAGTGGTTGGCATGGGGGCTTTGCGGTAGTTTGGGAATCAGCCTACACAATTTTTACTTTGAAAAAATAAATTTGCAATAACATTAAATTTCCGTATGTGTGTGGATGCGCAGAAGAACTGCCTTTTGTGTGATGTTTTTGTGATGATTTGTGTGGGTGCACAGCTCACATAAATCTACTCGTGGTTGCTTTGGTTTTCCCGCCCCACGGAGTGGGCCATGAAACCTGAGTGCGCGCTTTTGAGTTGGGCCATGAAAGCTCAGCAAAGTTTGTCCAATGGGCAATTAAAAATGGTACTGTAACCTGTTAAAAGATTCTCTCAAATGCATAGTTCCTTGGTTTCTTGTTTTGACACACACATTACTCTCATGTTTACAATTCATTTAAAAAACCCTTTGAAGAGCTTCAAAACAGCTCTCAGCTTTCCCGTGAGTTCTGTGTAGAAATATATAATCCAAGACTACCAGCCATTCTCGCCCTTCCCTTTAGATAACGCCACGAAAAAAATAATTCTCTTATTAAGGGTGACCGACCGTGGTTAGAGGGCCAAAAAGATCAGGGGCTCTTTGGAGGTGGTCATTGCAGGTCCTAAATCTGCAGGTTACACATGAATTTTTTCCCGCATAAGATGAAAACCCCCAAGTATTCTTTGACAAAATGAAAATACTCAGCATCCCCGACTATGTTAAGGGAAAACATTGCGCCAGATTTTAATTTTTTAAATTTTAATTTAATTTAGCACGCTTTATTCAACTTTATTTATACAGATAATAAAACAAAAAAAAAAACATTTTTACATAATTGAAGTAATGCCAACATGAGGGGCTTTTTTGGGGTAAAAATTTTGTGGAATTTTCATTTAGTCAAACGTTGAATTTTATGTATACCTAAAATTTTTAGTATTCATAATGTTAAAATGATGTGTAAAAAAATAAAAATTATTTAAAAAATAATACAAAATGATTTTCCATATAATGGGACTAGAAGGGTGGTCTTTAAATTTTAAATTGGTTTTAGGTAATTTTCATATTATTATTATTGATTCATAGAGTTTTGATAAAAAGTTTTTAAAAATTTGGTATACGTTCTTGGAAATTAAGCGAAGATTTTATATAATTGACAAACCGGGTGCGTAAAGAAGGTTTTGAAATTAAACTTCTTGAATAGGAAATCTGTATAAGGTTGTAAAGGGGGACTAATTTTAATTTAAAAATCTTTTTAATTAAAGACAGTAAAAAAAAAATTTTCACCTAAACTAAAAAAAAAAAAAAAAAAAAAAAAAAAAAAAAAAAAAAAAAAAAAAAAAAAAAAAAAACGGAAAAAAAAAAAAAAAAAACCCCCAAAAAAACCCCCCTTTTTTGGACGAAAAAGGGGAATTTAAATGGGCCTCTTTTAAAAAAATCTTTTTGGGCAGCCAATGAAATTTTCCCCCCCGGAAAAAGGGGGCTATTTCAGCAAATAATCATTAAAACCACCCGTTAGACCCCGGTTTCCCACAAGAGGGAAAAAAGTAAAAAAAGAAGGGGTTTTTAAAAATTAAAAAATTTAAAATTATAATAATTTTTTTATTTAAACCCTTTTTCAAGGGTTAGGGTAAAGAGTTTCTTTTTGCGGACCCAATCTATTTGGAAGAAAAATTTTTGAAAATACTAAAATATATGTTAAAAAAAACTTCTAGAATTTTCACCTGGATTTTTATTTAACATTTTTTTTTTTGGCTATTTCCCCGAGTCGGAAATATCGAAAAAACGATACAACCCATGATTTATTAGAACATCAAAAAAATTTTTGTATTGAAAACATCGTTTTTAAAAATGGCCGCCCTTTTGAATTCTAAAGGGGAAATTTTGGGCCCCACATCCTTAAAATTACTTTTTGGTTTCCCCTCAATGTGCAAAGTGGCAAACCGTGTTCAAAAAGGCATATTATTTTTCTCCGCTACCACTATCCGAGTTAGATCTACCATAATTCTAAGTGAATTTCCTATACCATGCATAGAACAAGTACCCTACCCCCGTGTACTCCCATTATCTATGCTACCCCGTTTTTTGGAAACAAAAATGAACTTTCTAGTCAGGAAAATTTCCTTCCCAGTCATACCAAAAACCCACGCGGTAGGATACATACATTCAACATTGATTAGTCTATGCTGTTTCATGATACATTTCCGCAAAATTTTATTCTAAAAAACTTAAAACAGGTAAGTAATTTTAAATATTTTATAATAAATTTGTATCGGCCAATTAATTTGTGAAAGAGACCTGAGACCATTCTCACTCCCTCCAATGGATTTTCAAACTTAAAAAGTGGTAGTTTTTCCAAACACGCGAAATCGAGCGTCGATAAAAGCAATCCGCCGTCATTTAAAAACTCACATGACCGTGCGTTAGTGGGGGAAACATGCAAATTTAGGGTAGTGGCCCGGTGTCGTGCTGGTCCGAGGTTCTCTGACTCATAGTGGTCGAGTCGCAACCAAAATTATTCTCGATGTCTGCCAAGAAAGAACAGAATGGCCCGGATGATCGCAGAAACAGAGGGCCCTTAATGGCGACTGTGGAATCCGTCCAATAAAAGTTTTAAAATAGACCTCAAGCTCGCATATTCATAAGCCCGTTGTTATGATCCACCTGTCTGTCACTAGACGCGACCGCTCGTGTTAACTTGACTATAACCGAGGTTCCATTCTGTGTCGTATAGGATGATAGATATTTTGTTTGATGTTAAACTATAGTCACTTTAAAACATATTTCAAATACTTTTGAAGAATTGAAATTTTAAGAAATTTTAATAATGATTGATAAGATAAAAACAAGCAAGCCACAAGCAAAGCAAGCAATCAATCTCTACATTAAAAAAAATAATTTAAACAGTTGAACAGCCTTAGCTTACTCTACCTAGCTGCAAACCATCTTTTTTGCCAAGAGAAGGTCACAGACAAAAAATCAAGATTAGCACTATCAAAATTGTTAATCAAAATGGCTTTATACATCAAGACCAGAACACATTCTCACAACATATACAAAACATATTCTCAAAAAAGATTACATTTTCGTGAAAATTGCCAATGTATAATTTGTAGCACTTTTAACTACCTTTCTAATAGTACCTTTTAAAGGGGCTATTAACTCAATTTTTTTATCACATGATCTATAGCACAATACTACACTAAATGATAGTTTAAAAATTATATCTTGCAACTGTGATTTAAAAATAATTTTTCAATTTTTAATCCAGAAATTTGCGAAAATTGGTGTTTTGGGAAATCTTAAATCGGCTTTAACCTGCTTCTTTTTTGGTCCACATAGATACTAGAGCATAGTACCAATCTAAAATGCCCATTTGCTACATCGTGTCTTGAAACTGTGCCCAAATATACCCTTAAACACGTAAAAATATGCATTCCAAAATCACACCCCATTTTGGTAATCAACATAATTTTGACCGAACTGATTTTGCCCAAATTACAAAACAAAATAAAAGAGAATTTACAGAAAAGGCTGCTGAGTACGTCAATAATGGGCAATATTTTTTGGATCAAAATCCTTCAAGGTTACGGGGCATAAAGATCGTCCATGTTAACTCTTATGGAAGATTTTTGCCGATGGGGACCTAGCTCGAAAAAATTTCATGTTTGACAATTTTTTGGGAGGTCATGGTGGCCCCAATAATTTTTCTGGTAATTGCTTAATTCATTACTAGTTAGCCCGAATGAAATATATTTTTTGAGTTTAGCGGTTAATACCCCTTTAAGCTTAAATTGGTCAAATACTTCTATTGATGTGTTACAATGTTAATTAATTAACGGCGGCCATATTGTTTTTAACAAGGGAAGGCCTCCGCGTAAAGATAGAAATTTGCATTATCAAAATTGTTGATCAATAAATACTACATACATATGTAAGATACTTCCCCTATTGTATCTTCGTTTATAATAAACTACTGCACTTGATTAAAACTCAGACTTTATTGGATGAGCGTAGCGAGCGAAGCGAAGATTCCATTTCACTACACTGGAGAAAAAAATCCGGAATGTGTTTTTTTTTTTATTATTTTTTTGTATTTTTGTGTGTTTGTCCGCACGATTCCGGCTAAACCGATACTCCAATTGCGATGAAATTTTTAGGAGGCCTTCGAAATCTTTGAACTAAGAACTGCCACGTTTTTTGAGCGCAATCGAAAATTATTTCTTATTAAAATCGCAATTTTACGAATTTTTTCGATTTTTGAAAAATTCTTCTACTTATAACACCTACATGCCTTATCCGACTGCTATGATTTTTTTCACAGAACCATAATTTTATGAATTAAGATATTCGTGTGAAATTTGAGCGCAATCGAAAACTTATCTCTCATGAAAATCGAAATTTACGGGTTTGTTTCTTTTTTAAAACAATTCTTTGACTTATAACACCTACATGCTTTATCCGATTGTAATGATTTTTTCACAGAACCTTATTTTTATGAATTAATATATTCGTGTGAAATTTAAGCGCAATCAAATAATTATTTCTTATGAAAATCGCAATTTTACGATTTTTTTCTTTTTTAAAATTACGATTAACTAAAAAATTAAAAATTGAAGTTTATTTTTTATTTAATTTTTTTTTTTTTAATCTTCAACTTAGTGATGATTTTTTCACAGAACAACATAAAATCCACATAACACATGGCAGCTCAATACACCAATTACGCTCATCCAACAACGCGGAGGACTTAAGCGTTTTAATAGTTTAACTCATACTACAAATTAAAAAATCTGCTTTTACAACACGTTTTCAATTCCAATCTCCGCCCGCCATCAATCACCTTCTTCTCTTCTCTCCGTCCCTACTATTATACATACTCACCGCCTTGCCTTTATTTTGTTTACACAGTTTGCCTGCGCGCCTTGTTTAAAACTAGGAAGCTTCGCAAACGCTTTTTCAGGCGCGTTGTTGGACGAGCGTATGTTTTTTTTTACGAAAAAAAAGCGTAAAAATTGCGATTTTCATAAGAAATTAATTTTTGATTGCGCTCAAATTTCACACAAATATATAAATTCATAAAATTAACGTTCTATGAAAATATCATGACAATCGGATAAAGCATGTTGGTGTAATAAGTCGAAAAATGTCTTAAAAATTAAAAAAAAATCGTAAAATTGCGGTTTTCGTAAGAAAAACTTTTTTGAATGCGCTCAAATTTCACACGAATATATTAATTCATAAAATTAGGGTTCTGTGAAAAAATCATCACAATCGGATAAAGCATGATGGTGTTATAAGCTGAAGATTTTTTTTAAATCGAAAAAAATCGTAAAATTGCGATTTTAATGAGAAATATTTTTCGATTGCGCTCAAAAACGTGGCAGTTCTAAGTTTAGAGATTTTGAAGGCCTCCAGAAAATTTCATCGCAATTGGAGTATCGGTTTAGCCGGAATCGTGTTAAAAGACAGTCAAAAATACAAAAAAAAAACATTCAGGATTTTTTTCTGCAGTGTAGTGAAATGGAATTCTCGCTTCGCTCGCTACGCTCATCCAATAATTCAAGTTCCCACATTCGGCCAACCTGTAAACATAATTGACCTCAATTTTCATTAGAACATTTTTTTTTAAACACACTAATATCCGAGAATAATAATATATAAGGAATCAGTGTCTCTTTCATGAACATTCATAATCACTTAGATATTTTTGATTATTGTTCTTTCTATAGCTTCTCTTGTCTGGATTTCTTCGGTTTTCTCTTTTTGTTGTTGCTCATCGTCAGTTGTATCAAAGTCCTCTCAATCAGTAACGTTCTCCCTACTTGATCGACTCTTGCTGCCCCATGATTTAAGTTGCGATATATGTGTTGTAGTTGCTTACAGACGATTTCTATTCTCCTGATACAACTGAGTTACACGATAAGTATCTGAAGGCAACACTTCTGTAACAATCAGCGGTCCACGGAACTAAGTTTGCAGCTTCGTCGGTTGCCCCGTATGGCTGGGAACTCTGTTGCATTACTACGACTTCCTTTGTCTAGCTTCATGCCGACGTAATGCTTCTTATCGAAGTACTCCTTGTACTGACACTGTTTATTCTCTATGTCGATCCTCGCTTGTTCTTGCAAAGTTTCCGCAGGTGTCCACTCTTTATTTGCAGGACAATCTACTAATGGACGCAACACGCCATCACTAAAACGAGGTTTATAGCCATGCAGAAGCTCGAACGGTGTTCTATCGGTCGTCTTATTTATTGATGTGTTGATATCTCATTGGATTTTCTTCGTCGTAGTGTCCCAATCTCTGTGTTGAGGATCGTTCATAATAATAATAATAATTCTTTATTTAGCTGCAACAACTATTACAATACATTACATATTTCACGTACAGTAGCTATAGGCCTGACTAGATATCATTACATATTTTGATTTCTAGTCTGGAGCCTTGTACAAAATAAAATAAAATAACCATAGGCCCTATCCCTTCTAATAATATAATAATATAAGTATTTTATTTTCAGAAGCTATTTGACCCGGATATATATTATTTGACGAGTGTATTAAACTACTAACCGAGGTCTATATTTTTTAACACTTACTTGTGTGAATTTTCGGAGACGTCCGTCTCCATCGTCAGACACTGACACACTGGCAATCTCACTGTGTTTCCGGAGGCTTCCACCCATGTTGTTGTGCCCTAGTGACTTCTTCCCTGACTAGATTGCGCCATATGGGGCTGAATTCTTTTGTGGCCTGGCTAATTACATTTTCAATGCATGACATGACTGCAGCTTCTTTTCTCTTCCTAATGTCGGCATTCTCTTCTTTTAAGATTATTTTAACCCCCTCCCAATTGATGTTTTCCTTGCACACGTCGAAATGATCTTTTAATTTTGATGGCATCCTTGTCTTCCCTTCTATTGTTTTTTATGTTCACCTATGCGGATGTTTACTGGCCTTGATGTTTCCCCAATGTACTCTTGTTCACAGTCACACGGTATGGTGTAAATTACATTTCTTGACTCTTCTTTTGGATCGCTGGGTTTTGTTTTCGAAATTATGCTACGTAACGTGTGTGATGATTTGAATACAGTTCTGACAATAACTTCTTCTGATGCGACGGAAATTTTCAGAAAATCCAGGAATATTTATCGACAATTTGTTTTAGTCAAATTGGGCCCCCCCCCCCAAAATGCCCGCAAAAATTTTCCCCCCCCCAAATTTGTGCAGCTGGGGGTTAAAAAAAATCTTAAAAATTTGCTAACATTAAATTTTCTTTCTGCCCAATTCCTTTAAATCGCGAATAAAAAATTTTCAATTTATTTACGACTACAACAAAACCAACCCGGAAAACTTGCTGCTACCCGATCAATACAATTTTATAGTGGAACATTGAAAATTACATAAAACATTGGCCTAATTCAATTAACGATTTTAAATCAAAACATCTAATCACGTAATTTTTAAGATTAAAACCACAAAAAAGGAAGCTTATTTAACAACGGTGGAATTGAGACTTTCCATGCAAACCACAATAATTTCGGGAAAACGGAAACATCTCAAAAAACCCTGGGAACCAACTTTTATCAAATGGTTACTTTTGGCCCCTAATTTTTGGGCCGGGCTAATCATTTAAATAGAATTGCAGTTAGTTTTTCCTAAAGCGGATCCTCCGTTTAAGATATTGATAAAACCCCCCCCTTTTTCCTTGCCAGCGAAGATAAATAAAAAATCTTGTCTTCCTCATTTCACCTAGGGGATCACGGTTTATTGCCCCATTATCTACAGCCAAAACGATTTTTAAATTACATTTTTTATTTCCTATCGCGGGTGAAATGATGTACAACTTTAGGAAAAATACAGTTGCAACCCTCCCCACGAAAATTTTAGAAAAATAAACATATTTATGGATTCAGTCGGTAAACCTTTCTTTTTTAGTGCGCCGGTTAAACCCCTTTTAAATTATAAGATACTTTTATATCCAAAAATTTGGCGTTAAAACCCTAATTGGTCCAATAGGTTTTTGTGCCTCTAAGGTTAACCCGGGGGATTAACCCTTTCTTGATTTTTCGGATGTGTTTAAATTTTTTATATTTTTAGTTAAATTTAAGTTTTTCGGTAAGATGGAGAATTAAGGACCATTCGATAAACATTTGTTTAGATGTCGAAATATGCTTTGTGTTCAACTTCATTTTTTAAAATGATATTTCCCCAAGTGAAGGGGTTGGCATGGGTTCACCTCTCTCTCCATTGTTGGCCAACATATAACATGGAAGACTTTGAAGATAAGGCCATAGAATCATATACTTTCAACCCGAAATGTGGAGTCGGTACGTGGACGATGTATGGGCTGTCTGGGACACACGGTCAAGAGGAGCTGGATAGTTACTTGGAGCTCTTAACTCACAGTCAAAGGATATAAAATTCACTATGGAAGTTGAAAAAAATAATTGTCTCCCTTCTTGGACATTCTAATCAAAAAATTTAGTTACCGACAATGGGAACAAAAATCACAACTAAATTAGCTACCTCAATCACCGAAAGCCCACTCACACAACCAATTAAAATTTTAAATCAAATCACCCGTTATCAGTCAAGAAAGGCTAATCAGCTGTTTAACCGCTAGGCACAAAAAAACCCTGCTCGGACCCCAATTAGCTTGAAAACAGAACAACAATACTGGCAGACGTATTCACAGCTAATGGGTATCCTAAAAGCTAAAAACTGTGTTTTTAAACAGTCATGCCACAAAACAAAAACGTAAAGAGGACATACCACGCACTACAATGTCGATACAATATATTCCTGGATTTTCTGAAAAATTCCGTCGCATCACGAAGAAGTTTAATGTCAACTGTATTCAAATCATCACACACGTTTTCGTAGCATAATTTTGAAAACAACCCAGCGATCCAAAAGAAGAGTCAAGAAATGTAATTTACACCATACCGTGTGACTGTGAACAGAGTACATTGGGGAAACATCAGACCAGTAAACCATGGAATAACATAAAAAAAAATGAAGGAAGAAGGATCCCAAAAAAAATTAAATCATTGAAATCAAGGAAAATTAATTAGGGGAAAATAATCTAAAGAAAAGAATGCCCATTAGGAGGAAAAAAGTGAATTAGCCCGCAAAAATGATTGCCAAGGCCCCAAAGAAGCCCCTATGGCCAACAACAGGGGGAAGCCTGGGAACAACAAATGTGGGCCCCGGGACAAGTGAGATGGGCCGTCTGATTCAAAGATTGGAAAAAGCTCCCAAATTTAAAAAACATGTTAAAAATAAACCTCGGTTATAGTTTAATAATTCAAAATAAATTACAAATTTTAATTTAAATCCAACCAGAATTAATCGCAAGAAAAATTCCAACTAGAAATTAATGCGAAAAAACCAAGGTAGGTTGTTAATTCCTAAAAATTAAAAAAAATTGAATAGCTAAATTCTATTCAAACCTTAAATAAAAATTAAGTGCCGTGAACGCGGTAACTACAGGTTTAATTAAATTTCATTTCAACAGTTAGGACAAAAAATGACAACTTGCTTAGTTAAATTTTGTCAAAACCCAATTCTCTGGGCCTACAAACACGGGATCTGAACTTTCCAGAATCTTGCACTGAAGTGTTCCCCCCCGGGAAAGATGAAGTTTTTGCCACAGTCCAAAAATTCCTTGATTATCGTTCCAAAACCCTAGACTTTCGCCTTTGCATACATATCCTTTGTCTGCCCAAAAACAATAATGTTCTTGGAAACTTCTAACCAAAACCCTCCAAACCTAAATCAACTTTATCGGCTTCTTTGGTTTCCCCTAAAATTGGTTTTTTTGTTTGTCCGTTAAGTTTTTTTAAACCCTCAAGTCCTACCATCCCCCTGGAAAGTGCCCGCCCCCTTCAACCTTTGCCGGGGGGCAACCCTAAAAAAGGGGTGGGCCATAAAATTCTTCCGTAAAAGGGAAACAACATTTTATGAAAAATTTTTTAGAAAATGATTATTTATCAACTTTAAAAGGTAAACCCCCAAAATAAAAGGATGACCTTTGGCGTTCCAAAATTGAAAAACCCCGCCCCCAGTAGCATAGCCCGGATGGTCCGAACATTGAATTCCCCAAAACCCTAGTAAAGGTTATTTAAAAAAAGAATCCCTTTTTAAATTGGTAAATTTTTTTAAATTACGCTTTGTTGATAAGGACGATGATTGAAGTATTTTACACTCGCAAATAATATAAAATTCTATTTATAAAATTACATGCTGGGGACTGAGCTCTATGCAAGAGATAATTTCTCTTTAAAACTAGCAACATTAATGGAATTAATAACTACAGAAGGTAAGTTGTTAAATTCCCTAAAAACCGGAATAAAAAAATTGTTTTACTAGCTAACTTTTTATTCAAACCTTTCAAATAGTAACCAGTTTTAGCTGCTCTTGTGCTACGTTCGTGAACTGATGCTATGGCTTTAATTTCAATCCTAAGCATAATTTGGCAACAAGTTTATGGATTCTTAAAAATAAATAACATTGCATTAAGCTTAATTTGTTCTTTAACCAGTGGCGGCTCGGGGACATTATACAGCACTGCAATCATGTAACTTTGCCTAGATATCGATCGTTAGCCGAACGATCGTTCGCCGAACGATCGAAAGCTTTACGGGCGATCATGTACCAACGATCGTTCGAGGTCTCGATCGTTCACTAGTATCGTTAGACTTTCGCAGTGCACCCCCACACTCGGCCGTGGCGAGCCCCGTTACAAGAAGTAAATGTCCACGAAAAAAACAATTCTACACAAAACCCGAGTCCAAGACTTTTTTAATAATTATTTTATTGTAACACGCATTCATATTGACGATCAAACATATTAAAAAATGTGTTTATATACTTCAGCTAACTGGTATAAGTTGGCAGCTAGGGGGGCGAGACCACGCCCAAATTTATTTTTTGGCGAGAACCATCCGGCCGGCGTGGCCTAGTGGTTAGCTTTTAGCCTTCTGCACGGAGGGTTGGGGTTCGATCCCCGTTTGGTTTCCCAAACTTTTTAAATTTTCACACCTACATAGTATTTTTGGGGGGTTTTTAAATGGGAAATAAAAATGAAGTGTTTTAATTTTGTCTTAGAAATTTGTTTTATGTTTCACGCTAATAATACGTTTTAAAAGGGCACGCGATTCGCATTTTGAATGTTACTTTAATTTAAATAATTCAGAGCGAGTTCCAGTTTAAATGGAGTTTTTTTATTTTACACAAAATACATTATTTGTTCTAAACAACACTATTTGCAAGCTCTGACTTCCCTTGAAAACTTTAAAAACAATTCAATTTTGAACCATGTAAATGCACTTCTAATGTTTTAATCTTTCCATAAAGTTTCTATTTATGCACTTGAACGAAATATGAGTCAATAGCATTCCCAGCAAACATGAGACTCTGGGCCCCGTGCGGGAAAACCAAAAGGGGAATGCGGGTAAATTGCGGGTTAGGGACAGCTACGGGACAACCCGCAGGGGGTCCCGCGAGGGACAGTTAGGGACATGTCAGGACATTTATATTTTGGGAGAGCTACGGGACAACCCGCACGGTCCCGCGAGGGAAACTTAAGGGACACCCCTTTCGGGAAAAGCAACGGGACAACCCGCACGGGCCCCCGCGAGGGAACTTCGGGGGGTAACCCAAAATGTGGAGTAATTAAATTAAAACAATACGTGTGTATAGATTTATGTAGAATACTTCCCTTGATTTATTCTTTTAGTTCTATTTCATTGCAAATCGTTTTTTATAACTGAATATAGGATAGGCCTATATAGACGATAATTAAATAAATAAATAAAAATAATTTCATTTCAGACGAGTAAATCGTATTAAGTCTTAGTTAATTTTGGAAGGTATGTTGTCTGGTTGACGGCCATAGGTGGAGGTCGCAACTTGAGTTAGGTGTCCTGTATCATTGCTGTGATCAGTTTTTGACTTAGCCTATACAATTTTATGTCTAATATATAAGAGTCAAGATCTTTTGTACTATATTGTTATCAAGATTTGAACACAAGAATGAAGATTCGCGTTGGGGGTCGTTTCGCGAAAGTTGATTTTTCCCTGATTTGCTGTTTCCTGGTTTTGGCAAACCTCATATTCGTTTGAGGATCTAAAAAATCTGTTTTTTTTCTTTTCGTTTTTCTTTTTTGATTTTTTTTTCCTTTTTTTTCTTTTCTTTCTTTTATTACTTTCTACAAATTAAATACAAAGTAGGCCTAATCTTAAAAATATGTTGAAGGAAATCAGAGAGTGCATACGATAGCCATAGCAATTATGCGTGATATCCTTCGTTACAACTAAATACACGTAAACCAATTTTGGGATAAACAAAATTAAATTTAAAAAATAAACTTAATGTTGTAGAATCAAAACATGCTATAGACTAACAAAAAACATACATTGTAAATGATAATTTAACTGAAATAATTTTTTATTGTAAGTAGTATTGAAATTAGTGGTGATAATATTAATATGACGATAAAGGACGATCACAAAAACCTATGCCTTATTCGGGATTCAAACCCACGTACTCGATGAGCGCCCTAATTGTATGTGCCACCCCGGACGTCGAGGGGGGGGGGGTAATTGATCGCATTCGTTTAGTTATAAGATAAAAGAAACAATTCTCTGTTCTTGACCTACCCTCGTCCATGCAATATATCCAGCCAGCATAAGATTTAATGATCGAGTATTTGTTAAAGCCTAGTAATCGAAGAGGATGGCATGAATTTAAAAATATATAATAGTACATGTTTAAATAAAGACCAAAACACATTTTCAATATCACAAAAGTTAGACTGCAATGTTACGTTCCGCTATCCACGCAAGCGCGCTCCCTTTCATAAGCCATCTAAACGCGCCGAAAACAGTATAGGTGCTGTAGCCGAGTGGATAGAGCGTCTGATCCGGAAGAAGGCATTGCGGGTTCGAGTTCGGCTGTTGTCAATAAAATTTATAGTCTGATAATTCTTGTCTATATTCTATGTAATCATTCCCCTTCAGATTAAATGTATAAATTGAGAAAGTGGCATCGCGTAATAAATAATTTAATTTTAAAATTTTGTCCCGTTTTATCTGTTGAGTTCTTTGAGTGTCTACTAGATGGCGCTAGAAGCAATGCACGGGAACCACTGGGGCGAGTGCGGGACACGTGCGGGAACCCCTGTGGGACCCCGACGGGACCCGGACGGGACCCGTGCGGGAAAATAGCGGGTAGGGCTATGGGACCCGTCCGGGACCATCAAGGGTAGGTCGCGGGCATGAGCGCGCGGGAAAAAATTTGGGACGACTTCGGGACACACTTGGGGCGAGTGCGGGATGTCCCGTACGGGACCCGTCATGGCCCATAGGACACTTCCGTACGGGGCCCGCACGGGCTGCCCGTACGGGTCCCGCACTAGCGGCATTACGGGACAGACTTCGGGAAACGTGCGGGACACCGCAAAAATGTTTGCTGGGTTATCATTTAAAAACGGAATTCATTAATAAAAAACAAATTAAATAAATATTGTATGCATATTTGCATGGAAAAAGTGTGCTAAAAGATTCCTCTGAGGGCTTTTTTTAGCTATTTTTCACAACGTTCGCGTTCTCACCTAGGTCCGAGGCGAGTGAGAACGCGGACGACCATTTCAATCGTTAACAAGTTACATGAAACGCTCCGAACGATTTGATCGACAACGCTCGCGTTCTCGACTCAAAAATTTTCGAAAGCGAGTTACATGATTGCAGTGCAGGTGGTGCTAAATTTTACAGCAAACGTAATCATGCATGGGTGTATGTGTGACAGGGAGGAGGGGTGTGTGAGGTTGTCATTATACCCACCTCCTCCACACAAATAAAAATAATGAATAACAATTAAACTGCAATCAATTTAAATTAAACAACAATTTTACCTACAGCGACTGCTATAGGGTTGAAACTGACGACTGACGAGTGAAGTGATTGCAAGGGTGCGAGGCTAGCTGGCGAACCTATACAGAGCCTCAGTGCGCGAGTCCCGATTGCACCAGAAGACCGGTTTGCGTTTCGTTTTACCCGTGTTGTTCCCCGTCGTTGCGTGCTAAAAGGGCTTAAAAGTCGCGAATTCGGTGCGGAGCACATCGCAGGTTTCTACTATGCTGGTTCAAAACCATCACCACCAGTACTACGCGGTATGAAAAAGTTGACCATCAGCGTCATCTCTGAGCACGGCCGCGGATGCTTTTAATTTCTTAATTTTATAATACCTACACATTGAACTTATCAAAAATCAGTTTAATGGAGATGGATGATTTATGGTGGTGGTGCTACAGCACCAGCGCACAATAGCACGAGTCTCCACTGTCTTTAACTTTTTATCCATTGAGAGTGTTCAGCATTGTCGTTATTGAAACAAAACTATTACTTTTAAAGGGGTTCGCATACCTCTATTTTGTAATTTCTAAAGTCTGTAAATATCCATATTAAAAGCTCGATAAAAAGTGTTGAACAGAAATCGAAATGTGGTTGAACAATTGTCTTATAAATTAACATTTTAGTCCATGACGACAGATGATGACCAATTCTACTTATATAACCTACCTTCTTAATAATGTTTGCTACAATGTAATTATATGGATTTTGAATGATAACTTTTTATCTAAGAAGATTATCATTATCCCCAAGTATTTAGATTCTTCAACAAACATGATGGCTTCATCCTCTATTTTCACTTGGTTTGCTAGTATGTCCATCTTTATTTCAGCTAGGTTAGCATTTGCCCAATAAACATACACTTACATTTTTATACATTAAGTTTAAGAAAGTTGATACTTCCCCATTGTGGAAACAGTCTTTAGTTCGTTATTTATAATGTCATCATTTCTTGTAAAATCTTTGCTCGAGAAAAAATTACGGTATCATCAGCATACAATTTTTAAGATACACTTTTCTACACCATTTTTAATTCATTCATATAATAAAAACAAAAGTGGGCCCGAACTGCCCTGTGGGACTCCAACATCAATATTTTTTACATCTGTTTATTACTTCATTATATTTTGCCCTCTGACTTCTATCACAAAGGTAATCACATATCCAATCTAGCACCTCCCGTCCACACCATCATATATCTCAATTTCTCAATAAGTCTAGATCTATTAATAGTCCCGAAGGCTCTCTTTAGATCAAGAAAAACAGCTAATGTTGATAGGTTATTATCCATGCTTTGAGTCCTTTCGAAATTAAAAGTTGAACCGCAGTCTCACATGAGTGCATTTTCCTAAAACCCGATTTACATTCATTATTAAGTCATTTTTATTAAATATGCATATAACTGATTATGAACACTATTTCTAATACTTTCTCAAAACTGGCAACATGTTTATTGGTCTAAATTCAGAGGCAGTTTTAAAATTTACTAATTTTCTGTATAGGAACTATAAGAGATTCTTTTCCAGTCTTCAGGAAATTTTCCTTTTTTAATGACAGTTAATTTAAATTAAGTAGGTTAAACTTAATCGTAGGGAAAGCATCTTTTAAAACTTAACACTAATTCCATCAAATGTCCCCCCACCATTGTTTTTTTGCGACACCACTATTCTTCTTAATTCGCTTATTGTAATTTCACTTAACTTTTAAAGCATTACAATTTTTTTCACGTTGATATTTACACAGATCAATTGTTTTCTTTAGTTTATCGTTTTCAATACAACTCACATCAACTTCAGCAATACTATCTATCACTTTATCTATACTATCTATAAAGTAATTATTTAAAATTTTTTTGCAATTTTTACCGTTATCAGCTTCAATTTCCCTCTTCAAAACTTATTTCTGTTGGGTTTTGTTGTCTTATCCTTTGTGCCAACCATCCTTTCATGTTTTCCACATATTACCTATCATATCTATTATTGTCGATCCTTCGTGAATAGTTATATTTTCACTTGTCCAGCTTTAGGTTTTTTTCCCCCGCACCTAAATTTTTCTTTTATAAACCCACAGGACAAATCTACTAATGGACGCAACACGCCCATCACTAAAACGAGGTTATAGCCATGCAGAAGCTCGAAACGGTGTTCTATCGGCGTCTTATTTATTGATGTGTTGCTATCCATGGATTTTCTTCGTCGTAGTGTCCCAAATTAAAATATAATTCCCCCCTCTGTGTGAGGATCGTTCCATAATAATAATAATAATTACTTTATTAGCTGCAACAACTAGTACAATACATTACCATATTGAACGTACAGTAGCTATAGGCCGACTAGATATATTACCATATTTGATTTCTAGTCTGGAGCCTTGTACAAAATAAAAATAAAATAACCATAGGCCCTATCCTTCTAATAATATAATAATATAAGTATTTTATTTTCAGAAGCGATTTGACCCGGATATATATTATTGAGAGTGTATTAACACTTACTAACCGAGGTCTATATTTTTTAACACTTACTTGTGTGAATTTTAGGAGACGTCTGATCTCACATCGCAGACACTGAAACACTGGCAATTCTCACTGTTGTTTCCGGAGGCTTCCACCCATGTGTTGTGCCCTAGGAATTCTTCCCTGGACTAGATTGACGCCATATGGGGCTGAATTCTTTTGTGGCCTGGCCAAATACATTTTCAATGCAGACATGACTGCAGCTTCTTTTCTCTCCTAATGTCGGCATTCTCATTCTTTTAAGATATTTAAACCCCCTCCCAATTGCTGTTTTCCTTGCCACACGTCGAAATGATCTTTTAATTTTTGATGGCCATCATTGTCTTCCCTCTATGTTTTTATGTTCACCTATGCGGATGTTTACTGGCCTTGATGTTTCCCCAATGTACTCTTGTTCACAGTCACACGGTATTGGTGTAAAATTACATTTCTGACTCTTCTTTTGGATCGTGGGTTTGTTTTCGAAATTATGCTACGTAACGTGTGTGATGATTTGAATACAGTTCTGAACAATAACTCTTCGTAGATGCGACGGAATTTTCAGAAAATCCAGGAAATATTGTATCGACATTGTAGTGGTGGTATGTCCTCTTTACGTTTTGTTAGTGGCAGGACTGTTTAAACATTCAGTTGTTAGTTTTTAGGATAACCCATTAGCTGTGATACGTCTGCCAGTAATTGTTGTTCTGTTTTCAAAGCAATGGGTCCGAGCAGGTGTTTTGTGCCCTAGGGTTAAACAGCTGATTAGCCTTTACTTGACTGATAAACGGGGAGGTTTTTTGATTTAAAATTTTATATATTGGTTTGTGTGAGTGGCTCTTTCGGTAGATTGAAGGTAGCTAATTAGTTGTGATTTTGTTCCCATTATCAATAAACGATTTGTGGATTATAGAATGTCCAAAGAAGGGAAGACAATTATTGTTTTCAACTTCCATAGTGAAATGTATATCCTTGGGGACTGTGAGTTAAGATGATTGGCCGGTTCACCTCTCTCTCCATGTTGGCCAACATATACATGGAAGACTTTGAAGATAAGGCCATAGAATCACTATACTTCCCCCCCAAAACAAATACACAACCCGAAAAAACATTGGGGGGTGGAGGTTCGGTACGTGGGACGATGTATGGGCTGTCTGGACACACGGTCAAGAGGAGGCTGAGATAGTTACTTGGAGCATCTTAACTCACAGTCAAAGGATATACAATTTCACTATGGAAGTTGAAAACAATAATTGGTTCTCCCCCTTCTTGGAACATTCTAACACAAAATTAGTACCGACAATGGGAACAAAATCCAACGAAATAGCTACCCAATCTACCGAAAAGCCCACTCACACAAACCAATATATAAATTTAAATCAATCACCCGTTATCAGTTCAAGAAAGGCATAATCAGCGTTTAACCGCTAGGGCACAAAACAACTCGCTCGACCAATGAGCTTGAAAACAGAACAAACCAATCACTGCAAGACGTATTCACAGCAATGGGTATCCTAAAAAGCAACAATGACGTTTTTAAAAACAGTCCTGCACTAAACAAAAAACGTTAAAGGAGGACCATTACCACGCACCACAATGTCGATTACAATCTATTCCTGGATTTTCTGAAAAATTCCGTCGCATCACGAAGAAGTTTAATGTCAGACTGTATTCAAATCATCACACACGCACGTAGCATAATTCGAAAACAAAACCCAGCGATCCCAAAAAGAAAGAGTCAAGAAAGGAATTTACACCATACCGTGTGAACTGTGAACAAGAGGACATTGGGGAAACATCAAGACAGTAAAACATCAGCATAGGTGAACATAAAAAAAACAATAGAAGGGGAAGACAAGGATGCCATCAAAATTAAAAGATCATTTCGAGTGTGCAAGAAAACACAATGGGAGGGGGTTAAAATAATCTCAAAGAAGAGAATGCCGACATTAGGAAGAGAAAAGAAGATGCAGTCATGTCATGCATTGAAAATGTAATTAGCCAGGCCACAATAAGAATTCAGCCCCATATGGCGCAATCTAGGAAAGGGAAGAAGTCACTAGGGCACAACAACATGGGTGAAGCCTCCGGAAACACAGTGAGATTGCCAGTGTGTCAGTGTCTGACGAGGAGACGGACGTCTCCGAAAATTCACACAAGTAAGTGTTAAAAAATAGAGACCTCGGTAGTAGTGTTGATACACTCGTCAAATAATATATTCCGGGTCAAATTAGTTCTGAAAATAAATACATAACATCAAAATTAAACATGTCAACCTCAGAAGTCAACAAAGCAATTAACGCTGAAACAAAATTCCGGAAGTGCCTCGCAAGTTAAGGGAAGTGTATCGAACCACAGCCACAGGTGGTGTCACGCTGCAGAATTTTAGAAAAATCTTACGAAAAATTAGCCTAAACATCGATCACTTACATTTCTGATCAAGTGCCGTGATCGCGGGTAATACCACAAGGTTTCGAATTAAAATTACAGTTTACCCTACACGGAAAGCCAGACAAAACGCGGACAAAGCTTCTCGTGCATTCAGCCGCGATCAAATATCAATTTCATGAGACGTCTAGCAAAACATCGTAGGATCTGACGATCAAGAATTATTGCACATGAAGGCGAAAACCTCTCTGGTGACGATTATTTAACGTACAACACCACCATGCAAATAATCACGGTTAGATTTTAATCGATTCAAAGACCGACATATAAAGGAAGCTTATCGCTCCATCAAAGAACAGGATAGGACTAGTAGTACAAATTTAGCTCCATCACAAAACCACAAATAAGTTTCTTGGGAAAACTGTCGTAAACATCTATCCAAACAACTGGACAGAGGAGGAAATACAACTTTTATCGAAAGGCTTTAACTTGCTTGTCCCCGAAACATTTGTTTTTTTTTTAAAACCGAATGGACATCGCAGCGCAGTCGGAATTTGCAGTTGTGTTTAAAACCTCTGAAAGCAGAGATGACCTGCGACCAGATCAAGACCCTATTAGAGAAAAACAGACGACGCACGCCCCTTCTAACTTGTCGGCGAGCGAGATGGCAACCATCAATAATAAAGCGTGGACGCGTCCCCCGGTCAAAATCCTCCCAGCTGACAAGGGAAACACCCAGTTTCGTTATTGACAACAAACGATTATAAGAGCAAATGACCAGGGATATTCTACATCTACATCTTATCAAAAGATGCCTAAAGGACCCGACCAAACAAAATAGAAACTAGGATGTACAACCTCATAAGGAAAACACGGATTACCGCAAGTAGTACGCACACGCATCACAACACGCAATATACGCAAATAGTGAAACACCTCACGTGTATGGGACTTCCAAAGATACATTAAACTGAATGTCCCACTGAGACCATAGTAAGCGCCAGGAACTCTCCATGTGAAAATTATCAAGATATCTTCTAATCCTAAAACCATTGGCGGGATAAACCATCTATTTGTCAACCAGTACTAACGACTTTGTGTCCTCGATCAAGGATCGAAAAACCTGGGACTCTGAAGTCATTCTTGTAAGTTTCGATGTGATAACCTTTTTCCTATCATTCCTCGAGCTGAAAACTTTAAAAGAAGTTGAAAAAACGGTAAGATCGGACCCGAAACTTAACGACGAGAACAACTGTCCGATAAACAGCCTGATGGAGATGGTTGACAATATGCCTTGTGAATGCTACTTAAGGTTGAAGCAGATATTTACCGCCAAGTGAAGGGGTTGGCATGGGTTCACTCTCCTCTCCATTGTGGCCAAACATATTACATGGAACTGGACTTTGAAAGATAAGGCATAGAATCATTACTTCAAACCCGAAATGTGGAGTCGGTAGTGGACGATGTATTCGGGCTGTCTGACACACGGTCAAGAGAGCTGGATAGTTAGCCTTGGAGCATCTTTAACTCACAGTTCAAAGGATATACAATTCACTATGGAAGTGAAAACAATAATTGTCTCCCTTCTGGAACATTCTAATCACAAAATCACGTTACCGGGACAATGGGAACAAAAATCACAACTAAATTAGCTACCTAATCGACCGAAAAGCCCACTCACCACAAACAATATATAAATTTTAAATCAAATACCCGTTATCAGTCAAGAAAAGGCTTAATCAGCTGTTTAACCGCTAGGGCACAAAACAACTGCTCGGGACCCAATTAGCTTGACAACAGAACAACCAATTACTGGCAGACGTATTCACAAGCAATGGGTATCCTAAAAAGCTAACAAACTGATGTTTTAAACAGTATTGCCACGAAAACAAAAACGTAAAGAGGACATACCACGCACCTACAATGTCGATTACAAATATTCGGATTTTCTGAAAAATTCCGTCGCATCCACGAAAGAAGTTTAATGTCAGAAACGTATTCAAATCATCACACACGTTACGTAGCATAATTCGAAAACAAAACCCAGCGATCCAAAAGAAGAGTCACGAATGTAATTTACACCATACCGGTGACTGTGAACAAGAGTTACATTGGGAAAACATCAAGACCAGATAAAACATCCGCATAGGTGAGGAAAAAAAAAACAAAAACAATAAAAAAAAAATAGTAAGGGAAGACAAGGCAGCCATCAAAATTAAAAGATCATTTCGACGTGGTGCAAGGAAAAACATCAATTGGGAGGGGGTTAAAATAATCTTAAACGAAGAGAATGCCGACATAGGAGAGAAAAGAAGCTTGACATCATGTCATGCATTGAAAATGTAATTAGCCAGGCCACAAAAAGGAATTCAAGCCCCATATGGCGCAATCTATCAGGGAAGAAAGTCTACTAGGGCACAAACAACATGTGGAAGGCATCGGAAACACAGTTGAGATTGCCAGTGTGTCAGTGTCTGACGATGGAGACGGACGTACTCGAAAAATTCACACAAGAAGTGTTAAAAATATAGACCGCGGTTAGTTAGTTTAATACACTCGTCAAATAATAATATAAGTATTCTATTTATATAAATTACATTGCTGAGACTGAGCTCTATGCAAGAGATAAATTTCTCTTTAAACTAGCAACATTAATGGAATTAATAACTACAGAAGGTAAGTTGTTAAATTCAAAATACCGGATAAAAAATTGATTTACTAGCTAATTCTTATTCAAACCTTTCAAATAGTAACCAGTTTTAGCTGCTCTTGTGCTACGTTCGTGAACTGATCGCTATGGCTTTAATTTCAATCCTAAGCATAATTTGCAACAAGTTATGGATCTTAAAAAATGAATTACACATTGCATTAAGCTTAATTTGTTCTTTACCAGTGGCGGCTCGTGGAAACCAAAAATTATAACAGCACTGAACATCATGTAACGTTGCCTAGGATACGATCGTTAGCCTGAACGATCGTTCGGCCCGAACGATCGAAAGCTTTACGGGCGATCATGTACCAACGATCGTTCGACGCTCTCGATCGTTTCACATAGTATCGTTAGACTTTCCGCAGGCACCACACAATCTTGACGTGGCGAGCCCCGTTACAGAAGTAAGGTAACGAAATAACAATTGCTTACACAAAAGACGAGTCCAAGACTGTTTAATAATTATTTTCTTGTAAAAACGCATTCATATTGACGATCAAAACATATTAAAAAATGTGTTTTATACTTCAGCTAACGGTGTATAAGGTTGGCAGCTAGCGGGGCGAGACCCACGGTCCAATAGTGTTGGCGAGAACCATCGGACGGCGTGGCCTCAGTGGTTAGCCATTTAGCCTCTGACGGAGGGTTGGGGTTCGATCCCGTTTGTTCCAACTTTTTAAAATTTTCACACCTACATAGTATTTTTGAGGGGTGTTAACTAGGAAATAAAAATTGAAGAAGTGATTAATTTTGTTTAGAAATTTGTTTTATGGTTTTGCACGCTAATAATACGTTTTGAAAGGCACGCGATTCGCATTTTGAAGTTATTTAATAAATAATCCAGAAGCGAGGTTCCAGTTAAATGGAGTTTTTTTTTTTACACAAAATACATTATTTTGTTTCTAAACAAACACTATTTGCCAAGCTCTGACTATCCCTTGAAAAACATTAAACAATTCAATTTGAACCATGTAAATGCACTTCTAATGTTTAATCTTTCCATCAAGGTTTCTAGTTACGCCCTTGAACTGAAAATATGAGTAATTTAGTTTAGCATTCCCAGCAACATGAGACTTCTGGGCCCGTGCGGGACAAAACCAAGGGAAGCTGCGGGTAAATGCGGGTTAGGGACAAGCTACGGGGACAAACCGCACCGGTGTCCCGCGAGACATGTTAGGGACATGTCAGGGACATTTATATCTGGGACAGCTACGGGACAACCCGCACGGGGTCCCGGCGAGGGAAACTTAAGGGGACACCCTGTAGGGAAAACTACGGGACAACCCGTACGGGTCCCGCGAGGGAAATTACGGGACACCCCTTCGGGAAAGCAACGGGACAACCCGCCAAGGGTCCCGCGCGGGACATGTTAGGGACATGTTAGGGACATTCTATCTGGGAGAGCTATGGGTGGACAACCCGCACGGGTTCCCGCGAGGGAAACTTAAGGGACACCCCTTTAGGGAAAAACTACGGGACAACCCGTACGGGTCCCGCGCGGGTAACTTCAGGGGTAACCCAAAATGTGGAGTAATCACCCAATTGAAACAATTACGTGGTATAGATTTATGTAGAATACTTCCCTTGATTATTCTTTAGTTCTATTTCATTGCAAAATCGTTTTTTATAACTGAATATAGGATGGCCTATATAGACGATAAATTAAATAAATAATATAATAATTTCATTTCAGACGAGTAAATGTATTAAGTCTTAGTTAAGTTGTGAAGTATGTTGTCTGGTTGTCGCCATGTTGGAGTTCGCAACTTGAGTTAGGTGTCCTGTATCATTGCTTTGATCAGTTTTTGATCCTATAGCCTATACAATTTTTATGTCTAATATATAAGTAGTCAAGATCTTTGTACATATTGTTATCAAGATTTGAAAACACAAGAATGAAGATTCGCGTTCGGTCGTCGCGAAAGTTTGATTTTCCCTGATTTTGCTGTTCCTGGTTTTGGCAAACTCCATATTCGTTTGAGGATCTAATAAATCTGTTTTTTTTCTTTTCGTTTTCTTTTTTGATTATTTTTTCCTTTCTTCTTTCTTCTTTATTACTTTCTACAAATAAATTACAAAGTAGGCCTTAATCTAAAAATCTGTTGAAGGAAATCAGAGAGTGCATACGATTTAGCCATAGCAAATTCTGCGTGATATCCCTTTCGTTATCAACTAAATACACGAAACCTAAATTTTGTATAAACAAAATTAATTAAATTATAATAAACTTAATGTTGTAGAATCAAAACATGCTATAGACATAACAAAGAAACATTACATTGTAAATGATAATTTAACTGAAATAATTTTTATTGTAAGTAGTATTGAAATTAGGGTGATAATATTAATATGACGATAAAGGGACGATCACAAAAAACCTATGCCTTATTCGGGAATTCAAACCCACGTACTCGATGAGCGCCTAATGTAGGTGCCACCGCGGACGTCGAGGGGGGGGGGGGGGTAATTGATCGCAATGTCGTTAAGTATAAGATAAAAGAAAACAATTCTCTGTTCTGACATACCGTGCCAAATTGCAATATATCCACGGCCCAGCATTAAGATTAATGACAGTATTTGTTTTAAAGGCATAGTAATCGAAGAGGATGGCATGAATTTAAAAATATAAATAGTATCATGTTTAAATAAACGACCAAAACACATTTTCAATAATCACAATAGTTAGACTGCAATGTTACGTTCCGCTATCCACGCCAAGCGCGCCGCTCCCTTTCATAAGCCATACTACGCGCCGAAAAACAGTATAGGTGCTGTAAGCCGATTGGATAGAGCGTCTGGACTCCGGAAGAAGGCATTGCGGGTTCGAGTCGGCTGTTGTCAATAAAATTTATATGTCTGATTAATTCTTGTCTATATTCACTGTATCTCATTCCCTTCAGATTAAATGTATAAATTGAAGAAAGTGGATCGCGTAATAAATAATTAATTTTAAAAATTTTGTCCCGTTTTTTCTGTTGAGTTCTTTGAGTGTCTACTAGATGGCGCTAGACGCAATGCACGGGAAACACTGGGACGAGTGGGGACACGTGCGGAGACCCGTGTGGGACCCAGACGGGACCCGGACGGACCCGGGGGGAAAATAGCGGGTAGACTGGGACCCGTCCGGGACCATCAAGGGTAGGTCGCGGGCATGAGCGCGCGGGAAAAATTTGACGACTTCGGGACACACTGGGACGAGTGCGGGATGTCCCGTACGGGACCCGGTCATGGCCATAGGGACACTTCCGTACGGGGCCCGCACGGGCTTGCCCGTTACGTACGGGTCCCGCACTAGCGGCATCATTACGGGACAGGGACTGCTGGAAACGTGCGGGACACCGCCAAAAATGTTTGCTGGGTTATCGATTTAAAAACGGAATTCATAAATAAAAACAAATAAATAAAATATTGTATGCATCTTTGCATGGAAACGTGTGCTAAAAAAATTGTTTACTAGCTAATTCTTATTCAAACTTTCAATGTAACCAGTTTAGCTGCTCTTGTGCTACGTTCGTGAACTGATGTATTGGCTTTAATTTCAATCCTAAGCATAATTTGGCAACAAGTTATGGATCTTAAAAATGAATAACATTGCATTAAGTTTAAATTTGTTCTTTAACCAGTGGCGGCTCGTGGACATTATAACAGCACTGCAATCATGTAACTTGCCTAGATATCGATCGTTAGCCTGAACGATCGTTCGCCCGAACGATCGAAAGCTTTCCGGGCGATCATGTACCACGATCGTTCGAGGTCTCGATCGTTCACTAGTATCGTTAGACTTTCGCAGTGAACCACACACTCGGCCCGTGGCGACCCCCGTTAAAAGAAGTAAATGTCCACGAAATAACAATTCTTACACAAAAGCCGAGTCCAAGACTGTTTTAATAATTATTTTATTGTAACACGCATTCATATTGACGATCAAAACATATTAAAAAATGTGTTTATATACTTCAGCTAACTGTGTATAAGTAGGCAGCTAGCGGGGCGAGACCACGGTCCAATATTGTTGGCGAGAACCATCCGGCCGGCGTGGCCTA
This sequence comes from Sweltsa coloradensis, assembly GCA_024449915.1. Classification (NCBI taxonomy): domain Eukaryota; kingdom Metazoa; phylum Arthropoda; class Insecta; order Plecoptera; family Chloroperlidae; genus Sweltsa; species Sweltsa coloradensis. The sequence goes on from JAMZAV010002094.1 coordinate 116,901, forward strand.
GTGGTTAGCATTTAGCCTTCTGCACGGAGGGTTGGGGTTCGATCCCCGTTTGTTCCAACTTTTTAAATTTTCACACCTACATAGTATTTTTGAGGGGTGTTAAATAGGAAATAAAAATGAAGGATTTAATTTGTCTTAGAAATTTGTTTTATGTTTCACGCTAATAAATACGTTTTAAAAGGCACGCGATTCGCATTTTGAATGTTACTTTAATTTAATAATTCGAGCGAGTTCCAGTTAAATGGAGTTTTTTTTTACACAAAATACTTTATTTTTATTCTAAACAACACTATTTGCAAGCTCTGATTTCCCCTTGAAAACATTAAACAATTCAATTTGAACCATGTAAATGCACTTCTAATGTTTTAATTTTTCCCATCAGTTTCTATTTACGCCCTTGAACGAATATGAGTCAAAAGCATTATCATTTAAAACGGAATTCATTAATAAAAACAAATTAAAAAAATATTGTAGGCATATTTTCATGGAAACGTGTGCTAAAAGATTCCTCTGAGGGGTTTTTTCAGCTATTTTTCACAACGTTCGCGTTCTCACCTAGGTCCGAGGCGAGTGAGAACGCGGACGACCATTTCAATCGTTAACAAGTTACATGATCCCCTCCGAACGTTTTGATCGACAACGCTCGCGTTCTCGACTCAAAAATTATCGAAAGCGAGTTACATGATTGCAGTGCAGGTGGTGCTATTATACAGCAAACGTAAATCATGCATGGGTGTATGTGTGACAGGGAAGGAGGGTGTGTGAGGTTGTCATTATACCCCCCTCCTCCACACAAATAAAAATAATTGAATAACAATTAAAACTGCAATCAATTTAAATTAAACAACAATTATTACCTACAGCGATGCTATAGGGTTGAAGACTGACGACTGACGAGTGAAGTGATTGCAAGGGTGCGAGGCTAGCTGGCGAACCTATACAGAGCCTCGAGTGCGCGAGTCCCGATTGCACCAGAAGACCGGTTTGCGTTTCGTTTTACCCGTGTTGTTCCCTGTCGTTGCGTGCTAAAAGGGCTAAAAGTCGTCGAATTCGGTGCGGAGCACATCGCAGGATTCTACATATGCTTGGTTCAAAACCATCACCACCATGTACTACGCGGTATGAAAAAGTTGACCAACAGCGTCATCTCTGCAGCACGGCCGCGGATGCTTTTGAATACTTAATTTTACAATACCTACACATTGAACTTATCAAAAAATCAGTTTAATGGAGATGGATGATTTATGGTGGTGGTGCTACAGCACCAGCGCACAATAGCACGAGTCTCCACTGTCTTTAACATTTATCCATTGAAGAGTGTTCAGCATTGTCGTTATTGAAACATAACTATTACATTTAAGAGTTCGCATACCTCTATTTTGTAATTTCTGAAGTCTGTCAATATCCATATTAAAAGCTCGATAAAAAGTTGTTGAACAGAAATCGAAATGTGGTTGAACAATTGTCTTATAAATTAACATTTTAGTCCATGACGACAGATGATGACCAATTCTACTTATATAACCTACCTTCTTAATAATGTTTGCTACAATGTAATTAATATGGATTTTGAATGATAACTTATTATCTAAGAAGATTATACATTATACCCAAGTATTTAGATTCTTCAACAAACATGATGGCTTCATCCTCTATTTCACTTGGTTAGCTAGTATGTCCATCTTTATTTCAGCTAGGTAGCAGTGCCCAATAACATACACTTACATTTTATACATTTAGTTTAAGAAAGTTGATACTTAACCATTGTGAAACAGTCTTTAGTTCGTTATTTATAATGTCAATCATTTCTTGTAAATCTTTGCTCGAGAAAAAAATTACGGTATCATCAGCATACAAGTTTAAGATACACTTTTCTACACATTTTTCAATATCATTCATATAAATAAGAAACAAAAGTGGGCCCAGAACTGACCCCTGTGGGACTCCAACATCAATATTTTTTACATCTGATATTACTTCATTATATTTTGCCCTCTGACTTCTATCACAAAGGTAATCACATATCCAATCTAGCACCTCCCCGTCCACACCATACATATATCTCAATTTCTCAATAAGTCTAGATCTATTAATAGTCCCGAAGGCTCTCTTTAGATCAAGAAAAACAGCTAATGTTGATAGGTTATTATCCATGCTTTGAGTCCATTTCGAAATTAAAAGTTGAACTGCAGTCTCACATGAGTGCAGTTTCCTAAAACCCGATTTACATTCAATTATTAAGTCATTTTTATTAAAATATGCATATAACTGATTATGAACAACTATTTCTAATACTTTCTCAAAACTGGCAACATGTTTATTGGTCTAAATTCAGAGGCAGTTTAGATTTACTAATTTTCTGTATAGGAACTATAAAGAGATCTTTCCAGTCTTCAGGAAATTTTCCTGTTTTTAATGACATGTAATTAAGTTAAGTAGGTTAAACTTAATCGTAGGATATGCATCTTTTAACAACTTAACACTAATTCCATCAAATGTCCCCCCACCATTGTTTTTTAGCGACACCACTATTCTTCTTAATTCGCTTATTGTAATTTCACTTAACTTTTAAAGCATACAATTTTTTCACGTTGATATTTACACAGATCAATTGTTTCTTTTAGTTTATCGTTTTCAATACAACTCACATCAACTTCAGCAATACTATCTATCACTTTATCTATACTATCTATAAAGTAATTATTAAATTTGTTTGCAATTTTTACCGTATCAGCTTCAATTCCATCTTCAAAACTTATTTCTGTTGGGTTTGTTGTCTTATCCTTGGTGCCAACCATCTCTTTCAATGTTTTCCACATATTACAACTATCATATCTATTATTGTCGATCCTATCGTGATAATAGTTATATTTAGCACCTGTCACAGCTTTAGTTGCACTATTTCTCAATAAACGAAACTGTTCCCAGTCACCTAGTAAATGTGTGATTTTAGCTTTTCATATGCACAGTCACGTTGACTCAACAACTTTCCCACATCGCTATTAAACCAGGGTTTTTTCTTTAAATTAAACCTCATTCTTTTCGTTTATTATCGGAATGTTCATTCCTTTTGCCAAACCCAAATTACCCCTAAAACTATTGGCTAGCGTATTGACATCAGTCAATGCCCTTTTGAAATCCATCCTTGCTAAATCACTTCGAAAATTGTCTGCATCATAATTGCTCCAGTCATTGATTTTTAATACGCACCTTTTATTTAGACACTCGTTTATGGGATCGCCTGTCTTTAATTTTACTAAAAGCACTTCATGGTCACTTACATTAGGTACACTCCTAGTTTCATATTCAATGTTCTCGGCATTGTTGGTAATTATTAGATCGATTGTTGTACTACTTAAGTGGGTCACACTAGTCGGCTTATCAACAATTTGCACAACACATTTTTATGATGTTCAATAACTTCAGCGTATACGGGTGAGATTTAGCAACATCTAGGTTAAAGTCACTTATAATAATGATGAAAGCATCATTATTTAACCGAACAATATCCTCACACATGTCATCGAAGAATGCTAGAAACTCGGCATGGCTGATATTTGGTGAATGATAGCTGGTAATCACCACACATTTTCTTTTTGCAATTGACGTTTTTATACCGGTAAACCAATAGTTTTTTTTCTTCACTTTTTATATTAACTATTTCCTCATACTTCATTCCACACTTAATGTACATCACTACCCCTCCTGTATGCCGTAAAATTCGATAGCCTATTATGCGAAGCTCTTTATCCATAATTTCGTTTGTTGTATGTGTTTCCACAATGCCTACTATCAATGGCCGTTCAATTGCTATAAGGTTACTAATTTCGGCGAAGTTTTTTACTAGGCTCTGTGCATTTAGGTAAAGTATATTATTACAGTTTACTTTTTTAGGTCGTTTTCCCATTGATGCTATGTAAAACTTTCGTACTCTAGTTTGTTCCACTGATTCTCCTGTATCCTATTTGAAGAGGCACACTCTTCGTCGTATGCACAATGTCCTGTCTCTTGACCTATATTGTATCTTTTATTAGCATGTATACAATTTATATAGTTTTTAAACTCGGAGTAACACTCCTGGTATGTGTGGGGACCCGCACAGTATGAACAGGTGACGTTGTTTTTACAGTTATTTGCATAATGGCTAAATCCTTGGCATTTGTGACATTTAATGACATGCACATAATCTTCAATATCACATTCAAAGTCCAACTCGCTACCTTCCCGTGGTTTGGCCTGTGAGTAGGGGAGAAGTGTATTCCCCAAAACTAAGGGCGAGCTCTGGCCGGTTGGGGTGCGTGTTGCAGAGAGAGCTCTCGCGCAACTTTTTATCACACCTTTCTTCATTCACACAGCCTAACTCATATTTATTTTCTCTTTCACTTTTTTCGTCTCCATACTTGCCGGCCCTCTCTGCAACGAGCACTCCTCCGTTCCCACCCAGTTTAACCCATCCTATCCAACATCCTTACTCCTTCCCATTAACCCCCCTCGTCTTCCCTTACGTTCCTCCCATTGAAAAGAAGAAAACATGGTGGTAATTCACAACTATGGAAAAAGAAAATTTGGAAGATTCCAATACAATTGACATGGGCACTGGTAACTCTACTGTTGAGTGCCCTAAAACAACATTAACTAACTAACACATCTCTTCCAACCCATATTAATCTTTCCTTCATTCATTAACAAATTCCTTGTTTTTAAGTCCACTTCAAGTACAATATTAGTTAGCATACGGCCAACTTTTTTTCTGTAGATTATTTTCATGTGAAAATTCATCTTTGTTGCTTATTTGGTTTTGTGAAATAATTTTTCTTACCATTTCTTCTTCACCAATGTCTTCCTCGTCAACTTCATGACTTGTGTAAGCACTCGCGGTTTCTTCTTTTTCGGGGTTTTAATTTCAATATCATACACGTCTCCCAGTTCCTTTGTAGCATGTACTTTTAGTTTTTCTATATCCCCGTCGTTTTCACATTCAATTAAAATTCCACCTTTGAAGGTAGCGCGCATTTTACTCACTCCGATCTTAATGTTAGTAGGATCTACCTTTTCTTTAATAATTTAACCTTGGGCTTAATAATGATTGAGTTTTTGTTGGTTTTATTTGTTTGTCTGCCTTTTACCGCTGGGGGTGTTTGTTTGATGGCGCTTGCGAAAGACATACAGGTAGGCGTGGCTGTCATCATACTGTTAAAGGGGTATTTAACCGCAAAACTCAAAAAATATATTTCATTCAGGCTTACTAGTAATGAATTTAGCAATCAACAGAAAAATTATTGGGGCCACCATGACCTCCCAAAAAATTGTCAAACATGACATTTTTCGAGCTAGGTCCCATCGGCAAAAATCTCCCATAAGAAATAACATGGGGACGATCTTTATGCCTCGTGACCTTGGAGGATTTTGATCCAAAAATATATTGGCCATTATTGACGTACTCGACAGCCTTTTCTGTAAATTCTCTTTATTTTGTTTTGTAATTTGGGCAAGTAGTTCGGTCAAAATATGCTGATTACCAAGATGGGGTGTGATTTTGGAATGCATATTTTTGCTTGTTTGAGGGTATATTTGAGCACAGTTTCAAGACACGATGTTATAAAGAGGCATTTTAGATTGGTACTATGCTCTAGTATCTATGTGGACCAAAAAAGAAGCAGGTTTAAAGCCGATTTAAGAAATTTCCCAAAACACCAATTTTTGCAAATTTCTGGATCAAAATAATTAAAAAATTCGTGTTAAATCACAGTTACAAGATATGATTTTTTAAACGGTCATTTTAGTGTAGTATTGTGCTATAGATCACGTGGTAAAAAATAATTTTTGGGGTTTTTAGCCCCTTTAAGGGAATGTCTCGTAGCACGTGCTTCATCCGAGGATCCGTCTCCGTTTCGGTCTTGTCCTGCTCCCTTACGGTGGTATTTAATACTACTAGGGAACCTAAGTTTGAAGGCGGGAAGGAAATTGGTTCTCTCTGGTCTCAGCGCCCATAAGAATTAGCATGGTACGAAAATGTAACTCGCCATATCTTTTGACTCGCGCAAAAGAAATCTAAACCAATAACATCACAAGATGCATAATTTTGTGAAGAAGATGATGGCATTCTACTTTGCTCGATGACGCTTCCTAAATTCAAACTATTATTAATTAAATGGACCCATGTTTGCGCGCTGTCGCAAATGTACTCTGACTGAGCGGCAACCTAAGCGAGACGCAGCCACGTTGTGTGCAGCTGTGGCATCCTCGCATACCACGCGCCTGTCCATGGTTGCTAAATGTACTTCGCATTCAAGATTTGTTGGCACATTAAAGGATATTTTATTAGTAATGTATAATCTAGTACAACCCAGTGACCTCACAGTAGCCACAAAGCAAGTCGATACCAAATGTTTATGCTGATGCCACGGACAAAATGTTTTTACGTGCTTTTTATGAGCAGTTTGGAAGGTTTGGCAACAATGTAAATGTAGAGTTCACTTCAACTCAAAACAAATGTCATTAATATTTGTGACAGAGCAGAATTATGTATATCCACGCAAAGAGGAAAGATTATAGTTTCTCACAGTATGATATAATTCCGGTCCGTGGTCGGGTTCTCGCGCTATCGCTTACGAAACATTTAGCACGGGTTAATCGCCTATACCTCGCTGACTGGAGAGAACCGGACAACGCCCACTTAGTTCCCTCTTGACATGCCATCAACCTCCTATCCTCTTCTGCTGCCTGACGGACAATTTCAGCACTTTCTCCACCCTCGGACGAACAGTTTTTTATGATTCGATTTTTGTTTTTGAACGCTTCTAACTCAAGGATTAGACTATTACTTTTCTCTTCCTCCATTATTTATCTTTTTTTTCCCTTTCGCAAACCAATTTCCTTGCCATTTCTATTTCCCTTTCACTAGCTTTTATCACTCTCTCCCATGCAACACACTTCTTACACTCTGACGGGCCTATGCCTAGGCCTAGCTCTCCTCGCCGCACTTCGAACATGTACTTTTCTAAGTCTTCCCCCTTCCCGTCGTCGGTAAGAATAGTCTTCAAGCGTTCAATTAACACACTCTTATTGCCACACTTTTCTTCACCCCTCTTTTCAAATTCATTACGTAATTCTGGCACATTCAATTCTTTTAGACACTTGTATTCTTCACCTCGATTTTCACTCTTACTCTTCTTCTTCTACTTCACTTATTTCGATTTCTTGATATTCCTGCTTGTTAATTACAACAACTGATCTCCAAAAATATACTTTGATTCACTCGATGATCAATTATTTAATAAGACCTCAACTTATCAAAATTCTTGAGACCTCGACTCCATGTTTTGTTTTCAATTTCCAAAATCTCAAATATCTCAAAATACTTTTATAAACTATTCAATATTTAACTCACTTTTTCATAGAAAACTTGAGATAACGATTGTCTATCCTCCACACACAATTCTTCAACTTTTGATTCCAATATTTGCCCCTACACCATTATATAACTCAAAATATATATTTTTTTGAACATTAATAATAGGCCTATATTTCAAAACTCCCACAAACTCACCGCCTGTTACTACGCCTGTTTTTTATTACGCCTATTGCTATTGCAATGACTGGCAATATAGTTCGATTAACTCTCTCGACTTGGCAATTGGCCCGTGAGCGCCTTGACGAGTTAAATGTATGCTTAACTCCATTCTCTGAACAATACTCTTCAAACTTCTTTGATGAGAAACAGGTACCTCGGTCAGTAATTAAACGGTCAGATAACTCCGGTTCCGTAATCAGATCCCGCAAACATAACAGAACATTCTTGGTTTACGTATCTCGTACCGGATATAATATAGCCTATATTATTATATGTACGTACATACTAGGTCAGGTTGTTCAACTGCAACAAGTAACTCATTATGTCCTTCACTTCTCGGAAAAGGGCCTTGATATCCAAGTGCACGATTTCAAATTGTCGTCTTCCGGGTGGGATGGGATACAACTGTCCTGGTTGTTTACCACTAGGAATCATGTTTACGAGGCAGTCGAAACACATTGAAATATGATTTTTACATAGCGTTTCATGTTTCGGAACCAATATATTTCCTTGAGTTTAGCAACAGTGCGATCAACAGCAAACTGCCCTGCTAAGTCGTGAAACTTTATCACCATACTTTTCCTCATTGTATCTGGTAACACATATTACAACCTTTATTCTTTGTTCTCAGTAATCTTCTTGAAAAGTCTTCCATCGATCAACGACATATCTTGAACGTCATTCTTTTCTCTTACTGACCTTTCGTCTTCTGGCTTCTAAAGTATCTTCCTTAAACCATTCAGCTTCTCATCCCACGTTGCATCATTTGCACTTGATCTGCCACTAAAATTGTTAACAGCACATCAAGTTTATCACTAATAATTTTGTCCAAGGCTGGCTTCACCAACTGGTGCTCGGCTTAAGAGCGTCAACGTGCTGGATTTTATCACCTGGAGGCGCTTTACTTCAAAATCATTACTCCTGTATAAGATCAAACATCCTCGGTTCTACAGGATTTATGGTTTTCTTTGCGTTTAGATAGATCAACGATTTACAATCGGTAACAATTACAAACTTAATACCAAGTAGAAACGATCGCAACCGACTAATCGACCAGACCAATGCCATTAGTTCGAGTCGGCTACTATGAAAATGGCGTTCCGCTTCACTCGTACGCTTACTCACACAGTATACCAGGTAAAGTTTATTAACTTCTGCCTTTTGTAGCAACAAATTTCCCGCTAGACCATGACTACTGGCAGCTGTATGGAGTTCTGTATATGCCATTGGGTTGTAGAGTGCAAGTTCCGGTTATGTGTTAATTCTAGCTTCAGCCCACATAACACTCAATATTGTAGGTATATTCATTAAAGTGCTCGTGATAATGTCAGGATATTATTGGTTGTATACACCTTTGTACGATATTCGTCGGGAGGTTCAGTACTTTCAATTTCATTTGTTTTCATCAAATATCTCTACAATGTCGATAGAATATTGTTGTTTTAACATTTGAAATCCCAACGGTTTTATTACCTGGCTTTTTCATACAATATCCCTGCAATATCGATAGGATATTATTCTTAAAAATTTGAAATCTCAACGGTTTTATGGCGTGGGGTAGCTTGTCCTGTCCTGTCTGTTGTCATTCGACGATCAGTCGTCGGGAGAGGAAGACGTGTACTTGTGGCCGTTGTGTTCAACATGACTTAGCTTGATAAGAAAAATCGGCAGAGGGATTTTATACCGCTCAAATGAGTGAGAGAATTGTGTAACTCAAATCTTGGATTAAAAAATTGCTTTTTTTAAATAGTGAAAAGATCTGCAACACACGTCGAGATAAACTGGACTCACCTAACCTCACATCGTTTTTTCGCGTTACATTGTGTTACAAGCAAAATTGTATTGTTATATACCATGTATTCTTGCTAAAACTAAGCTACAAAAAACCCCCTTATGGAT